>JAHHZJ010001750.1:850785-1000000 GCA_021437245.1 Aegilops speltoides | reverse complement strand
ATCTTGACGGGTTCCGGTGACCGCCCCCAAGGGTTGCCAAAGTGTACGGGTTCGGTGACTGCCCCCAAGGGTTGCCATTTGTACGGGTTCGGTGACCGCCCTCAAGGGTCCCTTAGTGGATGAAGGAAATATGCCCTAGAGGCAATAATAAAGTTATTATTTATTTCCTTATTTCATGATAAATGTTTATCATTCATGCTAGAATTGTATTAACCGGAAACATGATACATGTGTGAATGCATAGACAAACAAGATGTCACTAGTATGCCTCTACTAGACTAGCTTGTTAATCAAAGATGGTTATGTTTCCTAACCATGAACAAAGAGTTGTTATTTGATTAACAAGGTCACATCATTAGTAGAATGATCGATTGACATGACCCATTCCATTAGCTTAGCACACGATCGCTTAGTATGTTGCTACTGCTTTTATCCATGACTTATACATGTTCCTCGTAACTATGAGATTATGCAACTCCCGTTTGCGGAGGAACACTTTGGGTGCTACCAAACGTCACAACGTAATCGGGTGATTATAAAGGAGTACTACAGTGTCTCCAAAGGCGATGTTGGGTTAGCGATTTCGAGATTAGGTTTTGTCACTCCGATTGTCGGAGAGGTATCTCTGGGCCCTCTCGGTAATGCACATCACTGAAGCCTTGCAAGCATTACAACTAATGAGTTAGTTGTGAGATGATGTATTACGGAACGAGTAAAGAGACTTGCCGGTAACGAGATTGAACTAGGTATTGGATACCGACGATCGAATCTCGGGCAAGTAACATACCGATGACAAAGGGAACAACGTATGTTGTTATGCGGTCTGACCGATAAAGATCTTCATACAATATGTAGGAACCAATATGGGCATCCAGGTCCCGCTATTGGTTATTGACCGGAGACGTGTCTTGGTCATGTCTACATAGTTCTCGAACCGTAGGGTCTGCACGCTTAAGGTTTCGATGACAGTTATTATGAGTTTATGTATTTTGATGTACCGAAGAAGTTCAGAGTCCCGGATGTGATCACGGACATGACGAGGAGTCTCGAAATGGTCGAGACACAAAGATTGATATATTGGAAGCCTATATTTGGAGTTCGAATAGTTCCGGTGAAAACAGGAATTTATTCCGAGTACCGGAGGTTACCGAACCCCGGGAGGTAAATGGGCCTTAGTGGGCCTCGAGGGAGAAGAGGAGGGCCGGCCAGGGGTGGCACGCCCCCCCCCCAGTCCGAATAGGACAAGGAGGGGGGCACCCCCCTTCCTCTTCCCCTCCCCCAATCCTATTCCAACTAGGAAGGGAGTCCTACTCCCTGGGAGTAGGACTCCTCCCAGCCTCCTCTGGGCGGCGCACCTCCCCCTCCCTCCTTTATATCTCGGGGCAGGGGGCACCCTAGGACACACAAGTTTGATCTACGGATCGTTCCTTAGCCGTGTGCGGTGCCCCCTCCACCTTATTCCACCTCGGTCATATCGTCATGAAGCTTAGGCGGCTCTCTGCCGATAGAACATCAAGATCGTCACCACGCCGTCGTCTTGTGGAACTCTCCTCGACACTCGGCTGGATCGGAGTCTGAGGGATGTCATCGAGCTGTCGTGTGTCAAGAACTCGGGCGCCGAGTAACGGCACCGGATCGGTCGGATCGCGAGGAGAACGTCGACTACTTCCTCTACGTTGTGATCGCTTCCGCCGGGTCTACAAGGGTATGTAGACAACACTCTCCCCTCTCGTTGCTATTCATCACCATGATCTTGCGTGTGCGTGCGGAAATTTTTGAAATTACTACGTTCCTCAACAAAGGTATCGAGCCAGGTTTTTATGGTTTGATGTTTTGCACGAGTAGAACACAAGTGAGTTGTGGGCGATACAAGTCATACTACCTACCAAAGATGTCATACTTTGGTTCAGCGGTATTGTGAGATGAAGCGCCCAGACCGACATTACGCGTGACGCTTACGCGAGACTGGTTTCACCGCCACGAGCACTCGCTGCTTAAAGGTGACCGGTGGGTGCTGTCTCTCTCACTTTAGTTGAACCGAGTGTGGCTCGCCCGTTCCTTGAGAAGGTTAAACAGAGTCTATTTGACGAATATCGTTGTGGTTTTGATGCGTAGGTGAGATCGGATCTTGCTTAAGCCCGTAGCAGCCACGTAAAATTTGCAACAACAAAGTAGAGGACGCCTAACTTGTTTTTGCAGGCATGTTGTGATGTGATATGGTCAAGACGTGATGCTATATTTTATTGTATGAGATGATCATGTTTTGTAACCAAAGTTATCGGCAATCGGCTGGAGCCATATGGTTGTCGCTTTATTGTATGCAATGCAATCGCTACAGTAATGCTTTACTTTATCACTAAGCGTAGCGATAGTCGAGAAGTATAAAGATTGGCGAGACGACAACGATGCTACGATGAAGATCAAGGTGTCGCGCCGGTGACGATGGTGATCATGGTGGTGCCGCAAGATGGAGATCATGAAGCACAAGATGATGATGACCATATCATATCACTTATATTGATTTGCATGTGATGTTTATCCTTTATGCATCTTATCTTGCTTTGATTGACGGTAGCATTATAAGATGATCTCTCACTAAATTATCAAGAAGTGTTCTCCCGAGTATGCACCGCTGCCAAAGTTCGTCGTGCCTGCACACCACGTGATGATCGGGTGTGATAAGCTCTCGTCCATCTACAACGGTGCAAGCCAGTTTTGCACACGCAGAATACTCGGGTTATACTTGACGAGCCTAGCATATGCAGATATGGCCTCGAACACGGAGACCGAAAAGTCGAGCGTGAATCATATAGTAGATATGATCAACATAAGATGTTCACCATTGAAAACTACTCCATTTCACGTGATGATCGGTTATGGTTTAGTTGATTTGGATCACGTGATCACTTGGATGACTAGAGATGTCTTTCTAAGTGGGAGTTCTTAAGTAATATGATTAATTGAACTTAAATTTATCATGAACTTAGTACCGATAGTATCTTGCTTGTTTATGTTTGATTGTAGATAGATGGCTCGTCTGTTGTTCCGTTGAATTTTAATGCGTTCCTTGAGAAAGCAAAGTTGAAAGATGATGGTAGCAATTACACGGATTGGGTCCGTAATCGAGGATTATCCTCATTGCTGCATGAAAGAGTTACGCCCCGATGCACCGCTGGGTGCGAGTGCTGCTTCTTGATGCAACCGACGACGTTAAGAACGTCTGGCGAGCAAAGTCGATGACTACTCTATAGTTCAAGGTGCCATGCTTTACGGCTTAGAACCGGGACTTCAACGACGTTTTGAACATCATGGAGCATATGAGATGTTCCAGAGTTGAAGTTAATATTCCACAGTAATGCCCGGATTGAGAGATATGAAGTCTCCAATAAATTCTATAGCTGCAAGATGGAGGAGAATAGTTCATTAGTGAACACATACTCGTAATGTCCGGGTACTACAATCACTTGACACAATTGGGAGTTAATCTTCCGGATGATTGTGTCATTGATGTAATTCTTCAATCACCGCCACCAAGCTACAAAGGCTTCGTGATGAACTATAATATGCAAGGGTTAGTAAAGACTATGCTCGAGCTCTTCGCAATGCTAAAGGCTGCGGAGGTAGAAATCAAGAAGGAGCATCAAGTGTTGATGGTCAATAAGACCACTAGTTTCAAGAAGAAAGGAAAAGGGAAGAAGAAGGAACTTCAAGAAGAACAGCAAGCAAGTTGTCGCTCAGAGAAGAAACCCAAGTCGGACCTAAGCCTGGCCGAGTGCTTCTACCGCAAGCGACCGTCATTTGAAGCGGAACTGCCCCAAGTATTTGGCGGATAAGAAGGATGGCAAGGTGAACAAAGGTATATGTGATATACATGTTATTGATGTGTACCTTACTAGAGCTCGCAGAGCACTGGTATTTGATATCGGTTACTGCTAATATTTGCAACTCAAAGCAGGACTACGGATTAAGTGAACACCGGCAAAGGACGAGGTGACGATCGCGCTGGGAAATGGTTCCAAAGTCGATGTGATCGCGGTCGGCACGCTACCTCTACATCTACCTTCGGATTAGTTTTAGACCTAAATAATTGTTATTTGGTGCTGTGTTGAGCATGAACATTATATCTGGATCTTGTTTGATGCGAGACGGTTATTCATTTAAATCGAGAGAATAATGGTTGTTCTATTTATATGAGTAATATCTTTTATGGTCATGCACCCTTGAGGAGTGGTCTATTTTGATGAATCTCGATAGTAGTGATACACATATTCATAATGTTGAAACCAAAAGATGCAGAGTTGATAATGATAGTGCAACTTATTTGTGGCACCGCCGCTTAGGTCATATCGGTGTAAAGCGATGAAGAAACTCCATCTTGATGGACTTTTGGAGTCACTTGATTATGAATCACTTGGCACTTGCGAACCGTGCCTCATGGGCAAGATGACTAGAACCCGTTCTCGGTACTATGGAGAGAGCAACAGATTTGTTGGAAATCATACATACGTATGTATGTGGTCCGATGAATGTTGAGGCTCGTGGCGGATATCGTTATTTTCTCACCTTCACAGATGACTTAAGCGAGATATGGGTATATCTACTTAATGAAACATAAGTCTGAAACATTTGAAAAGTTCAAAGAATTTCAGAGTGAAGTTGAAAATCATCGTAACAAGAAAATTAAATTTCTACGATCCGATCGTGGAGGTGAATATTTGAGTTACGAGTTTGATCTACATTTGAAACAATGCGAATAGTTTCAGCAACTCACGCCACCGGAACACCACAACAGTAATGGTGTGTCCGAACGTCGAATCGCACTTTACTAGATATGGTGCGATCTATGATGTCTCTTATAGATTTACCGCTATCGTTTTGGGGTATGCTCTAGAGACGGCCGCATTCACACTGAATAGAACACCGTCGAAATCCGTTGAGACGACACCTTATGAACTATGGTTTGGCAAGAAACCAAAGTTGTCGTTTCTAAAAGTTTGGGGATGCGATGCTTATGTGAAAAAGCTTCAACCCGATAAGCTCGAACCCAAATCGAGAAATGTGTCTTCATAGGATACCCAAAGGAGACAGTTGGGTACACCTTCTATCACAGATCCGAAGGCAAGACATTCGTTGCTAAGAATGGATCCTTTCTAGAGAAGGAGTTTCTCTCGAAAGAAGTGAGTGGGAGGAAAGTGGAACTTGATGAGGTAATAGTACCTTCTCCCTTACTTGAAAGTAGTTCGTCGCAGTAAACCGGTTTACGAGACACCTACACCAAGTAGTGAGGAAGTTGATGATGTTGATCATGAAACTTCGATCAAGTTACTACGTAACCTCGAGATCAACCAGAGTAAGATCCGCACTGAGTGGTACGGCAATCCTGTTCGGAAATCATGCTACTAGATCATGATGAACCTACGAACTATGAAGAAGCGATGGTGAGCCCAGATTCCGCAAAATGGCTTGAGGCCATGAAATCGAGATGGGATCCATGTATGAAAACAAAGTATGGACTTTGGTTGACTTGCCCGAGGGTAGGCAAGCAATAGAAAACAAGTGGATCTTCAAGAAGAAGACCGACGCCGACGGTAATGTTATCGTTTACAAAGCTCGACTTGTCGCAAAGGGTTTTCGACAAGTTCAAGGGATTGACTACGATGAGACCTTCTCACCAGTGGCGATGCTTAAGTCTGTCCGAATCATGTTAGCAATTGCCGCATTTTATGATTATGAAATTTGGCAAATGGATGTAAAGACTGCATTCTGAATGGATTTACGGAAGAAGAGTTGTATATGATGCAACCGAAGGTTTTATCGATCCAAAGGAGCTAACAAAGTGTGTAAGCTCCAATGATCCATTTATGGACTGGTGCAAGCATCTCGGAGTTGGAATAAACGCTTTGATAGTGTGATCAAAGCATTTGGGTTTGTATAGACTTTTGGAGAAGCCCGATTTACAAGAAAGTGAGTGGGAGCTCTATAGCATTTACGATATTATATGTAGATGACATATTACTGATCGGAAATGATATAGAATTCTGGATAGCATAAAGGGATACTTGAATAAAAGTTTTTCAATGAAAGACCTCGGTGAAGCTGCTTACACATTGGGCATTAAGATCTATAGAGATAGATCAAGACGCTTGATTGGACTTTCACAAAGCACATACCTTGACAAAATTTTGAAGAAGTTCAAAATGGATCAAGCAAAGAAAGGGTTCTTGCACGTGTTACAAGGTGTGAAGTTGAGTAAGACTCAATGCCCGACCACTGCAGAAGATAGAGAGAAAATGAAAGATGTTCCTATGCTTCAGCCATAGGCTCTATCATGTATGCAATGCTTGTGTACCGACTTGATGTGTGCCTTGCTATAAGTTTAGCAGGAGGTACCAAAGTAATCCAGAGTGGATCATCGGACAGCGGTCAAGAACATCCCGAAATACCGAAAAGGACTAAGGATATGTTTCTCGTATATGGAGGTGACAAAGAGCTCATCGTAAACAGTTACGTTGATGCAAGCTTTGACACCGATCCGAGACGATTCTAAATCGCAGACCGGATACGATTTACACTAAACGGAGGAGCTGTCGGTTGGTGCAGTTCCAAACAAAGCGTCGTGAAGGGATCTACATGTGAAGCGGAGTACATAGCAGCTTCGAAGCAGCTAATGAAGGAGTCTGGATGAAGGAGTTCATATCCGATCTAGGTGTCATACCTAGTGCATCGGGTCCAATGAAAATCTTCTCGTGACAATCTCGGAGCAATTGCCTTAGCAAAGGAATCCAGATTTCACAAGAGGACCAAGCACATCAAGAGACGCTTCAATTCCATCCGGGACTTAGTCCGTGGGAGACATAGAGATTTGCAAGATACATACGGATCTGAATGTTGCGCACCGTTGACTAAGCCTCTTCCACGAGCAAAACATGATCAGCACCAAGACTCCATGGGTGTTAGAATCATTACTATGTAATCTAGATTATTGACTCTAGTGCAAGTGGGAGATCAAGGAAATATGCCCTAGAGGCAATAATAAAGTTATTATTTATTTCCTTATTTCATGATAAATGTTTAACATTCATGCTAGAATTGTATTAACCGGAAACATGATACATGTGTGAATGCATAGACAAACAAGATGTCACTAGTATGCCTCTACTAGACTAGCTTGTTAATCAAAGATGGTTATGTTTCCTACCATGAACAAAGAGTTGTTATTTGATTAACAAGGTCACATCATTAGTAGAATGATCTGATTGACATGACCCATTCCATTAGCTTAGCACACGATCGTTTAGTATGTTGCTACTGCTTTTATCCATGACTTATACATGTTCCTGTAACTATGAGATTATGCAACTCCGCTTGCGGAGGAACACTTTGGGTGCTACCAAACGTCACAACGAATCGGGTGATTATAAAGGAGTACTACAGTGTCTCCAAAGGCGATGTTGGGTTAGCGATTTCGAGATTAGGTTTTGTCACCCCGATTGTCGGAGAGGTATCTCCGGGCCCTCTCGGTAATGCACATCATCAAGCCTTGCAAGCATTAAAACTAATGAGTTAGTTGTGAGATGATGTATTACGGAACGAGTAAAGAGACTTGCGTAACGAGATTGAACTAGGTATTGGATACCGACGATCGAATCTCGGGCAAGTAACATACCGATGACAAAGGGAACAACGTATGTTGTTATGCGGTCTGACCGATAAAGATCTTCGTACAATATGTAGGAACCAATATGGGCATCCAGGTCCCGCTATTGGTTATTGACCGGAGACGTGTCTTGGTCATGTCTACATAGTTCTCGAACCGTAGGGTCTGCACGCTTAAGGTTTCGATGACAGTTATTATGAGTTTATGTACTTTGATGTACCGAAGAAGTTCGGAGTCCCGAATGTGATCACGGACATGACGAGGAGTCTCGAAATGGTCGAGACACAAAGATTGATATATTGGAAGCCTATATTTGGAGTTCGAATAGTTCCGGTGAAAACAGGAATTTAGATCTGAGTACCGGAGGTTACGGAACCCCGGGAGGTAAATGGGCCTTAGTGGGCCTCGAGGGAGAAGAGGAGGGCCGGCCGGGGGTGGCGCGCCTCCCCCCAGTCCGAATAGGACAAGGAGGGGGCGCACCCCTTTCTCTTCCCTCCCCAATCCTATTCCAACTAGGAAGGGGGAGTCCTACTCGGTGGGAGTAGGACTCCTCCCAGCTCCTCTAGGCCGGCCGCACCTCCTCCCCTCCTTTATATATCTGAGGGGCAGGGGGCACCCTAGGACACACAAGTTTGATCTACGGATCGTTCCTTAGCCGTGTCGGTGCCCCCTCCACCTTATTCCACCTCGGTCATATCGTCATGAAGCTTAGGCGGCTCTCTGCCGATAGAACATCAAGATCGTCACCACGCCGTCGTCTTGACGAACTCTCCCTCGACACTCGGCTGGATCGAGTACGAGGGACGCCATCGAGCTGTCGTGTGTCAAGAACTTCGGGCGCCGGAGTAACGGCGCCGGATCGGTCGGATCGCGAGGAGAACGTCGACTACTTCCTCTACGCTGTGATCGCTTCCGCTTGGTCTACAAGGGTATGTAGACAACACTCTCCCCTCTCGTTGCTATTCATCACCATGATCTTGCGTGTGCGTAGGAATTTTTTTGAAATTACTACGTTCCCCAACAGTGGAATCACGACATCTTGCATTGTGCGAGGGCGTGAGGAGATTACGGTGGCCCTAGTGGCTTCTTGGGGAGCATTGTGCCTCCACACCGCTCCAAACGGAGATTAGCATCCGCAAGGGTGTGAACTTCGGGATACATCGTCGTCTCCGTGTGCCTCGGTTATCTCTTACCCGAGCCCTTTACTTATGCACTTTACTTTGTGATAGCCATATTGTTCTTCGTCATATATCTTGCTATCACATAGTTGCTTATCTTGCTTAGCATAATTTGTTGGTGCACATAGGTGAGCCTAGTTGTTGTAGGTTTTGTGCTTGACAAATTAACCGCTAGGTTTATTCTGCATTTGTTCAAGCCTCTACCGTAATTATTTTAAAACGCCTATTCACCCCCCTCTAGGCGACATCCACGATCTTTCAATTGGTATTAGTGTTGGGGAACGTAGCAGAAATTCAAAATTTTCCTACGTGTCACCAAGATCTATCTATGGAGAAACCAGCAACGAGGGGAAGGAGAGTGCATCTACATACCCTTGTAGATCGCTAAGCGAAAGCGTTCAAGTGAACGGGGTTGATGGAGTCGTACTCGTCGTGATCCAAATCACCGATTATCAAGTGCCGAACGCACGGCACCTCCGCTGTTCAACACACGTACAGCCCGGTGGCCTCCCACGCCTTGATCCAAAGCAAGGAGAGAGGAGAGGTTGAGGAAGACTCCATCCAGCAGCAAAGACAACGGCATGGTGGTGATGGAGGAGCGTGGCAATCCAGCAGGGCTTTGCTAAGCACCACGGGAGAGGAGGAGTACTTGGGAGAGAGGAGAGGGCTGCAACCAAAGGCAGAGATCGAATCACGTGTATTGTGTCTGTCTCATGGGCAGCCCTATGCCTCACTATTTATAGGGGGAGAGGGCTGCGCCAGAACTTCGTGTGTAGCTCCCATGCGCCTCCCCACTATATATAGGGGTGGAGGGGCTGGTTTCTTGCCCTCCAAGTCCATTGGGGCGTTGGCCAAGGTGGGAGGAAAGAAATCCCATCATTTCCTTCCCCACTGATTGTTATCCCCCCTTTTTAGGGATCTTGATCTTATCCCTTCGGGATATAATCTTATTCCTTCTAAGGGGGATCTTGGTGCGCTTTGACCAGGGGTGTGGGGCCTTGCCCCACTACCCACGTTCATGTGGGTCCCCCATGCAGGTGGGCCCCACTCCGAACCTTCTAGAACCTTCCCCAGTACAATACCGAAAAATCCCGAACATTTTCCGGTGGCCAAAATAGGACTTCCCATATATAAATCTTTACCTCCGGACCATTCCGGAACTCCTCTTGACGTCCGAGATCTCATCCGGGACTCCGAACAACATTTGGTAACCACATACAAACTTCCTTTATAACCCTAGCGTCATCGAACCTTAAGTGTGTAGACCCTACGGGTTCGGGAGACATGTAGACATGACCGAGACGTTCTCCAGTCAATAACCAACAGCGGGATCTGGATACCCATGTTGGCTCCCACATGTTCCACGATGATCTCATCGGATGAACCACGATGTCAAGGACTCAATCGATCCCGTATACAATTCCCTTTGTCTAGCGGTATATTACTTGCCCGAGATTCGATCGTCGGTATACCGATACCTTGTTCAATCTCGTTACCGGCAAGTCTCTTTACTCGTTCCGCAACACATCATCCCGTGATCAACCCCTTGGTCACATTGTGCACATTATGATGATGTCCTACCGAGTGGGCCCAGAGATACCTCTCCATTTACACGGAGTGACAAATCCCAGTCTCAATCCGTGTCAACCCAACAGACACTTTCGGAGATACCTGTAGTGCACCTTTATGATCACCCAGTTACGTTGTGACGTTTGATACACCCAAAGCACTCCTACGGTATCCGGGAGTTACACGATCTCATGTTCTAAGGAAGAGATACTTGACATTGGAAAAGCTCTAGAAAACGAACTACACGATCTTTGTGCTATGCTTAGGATTGGGTCTTGTCCATCACATCATTCTCCTAATGATGTGATCCCGTTATCAACGACATCCAATGTCCATAGCAAGGAAACCATGAATATATGTTGATCACAACGAGCTAGTCAACTAGAGGCTCACTAGGGACATATTGTGGTCTATGTATTCACACGTGTATTACGATTTCCGGATAATACAGTTATAGCATGAATAAAAGACAATTATCATGAACAAGGAAATATAATAATACTTTTATTATTGCCTCTAGGGCATATTTCCAACAGTCTCCCACTTGCACTAGAGTCAATAATCTAGTTCACATCGCCATGTGATTAACACTCACAGGTCACATCGCCATGTGACCAACATCCAAAGAGTTTGCTAGTGTCATTAAACTAGTTCACATCACCATGTGATTAAGACTCAATGAGTTACGGGTTTGATCATGTTTTGCTTGTGAGAGAGGTTTTAGTCAACGGTCCGCAACATTCAGATCCGTATGTACTTCATAAATCTCTAGGTCATATTGTAATGCTGCTTCCAGGCTCCACTTGGAGCTATTCCAAATGGTCGCTCCACTATACGTATCCAGTTTGCTACTCAGAGTCACTCGGATAGGTGTTAAAGCTTGCATCGATGTAACCCTTTACGCCGAACTCTTTATCACCTCCATAATCGAGAAACATGTCCTTATTTACTCCAAGGACAACTTTGACCGCTGTCCAATCCATTCCTGGATCATTCTTGTACCCCTTGACTGACTCATGGCAAGGCACACTTCCGGTGCGGTACACAGCACAACATACTATAGAGACTACGTCTAAAACATAGGGGACGACCTTCGTCCTTTCTCTCTTTTCTGCCATGGTCGAGCTTTTAAGTCTTAACTTCATACCTTACATTCAGGCAAGAACTCCTTCTTTGACTGATCCATCTTGAACACCTTCAAGATCATGTCAAGGTACGTGCTCATTTGAAAGTACTATTAAGCATTTTGATCTATCTTATAGATCTTGATGCTTATTGTTCAAGTAGCCTAATCCAGGTTTTCCATTGAAAAACACTTTCCAAATAACCCTATATGCTTTCCAGAAATTCTACATCATTTCTGATCAACAATATGTCAATAACATATACTCATCAGAAATTCTATAGTGCTCCCACTCACTTCTTTGGAAATAAAAGTTTCTCATAAACTTTGTATAAACCCAAAATCTTTGATCATCTCATCAAAACGTACATTCCAACTCCGAGATGCTTACTCCGGTCCTTAGAAGGATCATTGGAGCCAGCATACCTTTAGCATCCTTAGGATCGACAAAAACTTTCGGATATTATCACATACAACCTTTCCTTACAGAAGACCGGTAAGGAAACTCGTTTTGACATCCATCCGCCAGATTTCATAAATGCAGCTAATGCTAACATGATTCCGCGGACTTAAGCATCGCTACGGATGAGAAAATCTCATCGTAGTCAACTCCTTGAATTTGTGAAAACTCTTCGCCACAAGTCGAGCTTCATAGATGGTGACATCACCGTCCACGTCCGTCTTCTTCTTAAAGATCCATTTATCTCAATGGCTTGCCGATCATCGAACAAGTCCACCAAAGTCCATGCTTTGTTACGATACATGGATCCTATCTCGGATTTCATGGCTTCTAACCATTTGTCAGAATTTGGGCCCACCATTGCTTCTCCATAGCTCGTAGGTTCATTGTTGTCTAGCAACATGACCTTCAAGACAAGATTACTGTACCACTCTGAAGCAGTATGCATCTTTGTCACCCTACGAGGTACGGTAGTGACTTGATCCGAAGTTTCATGATCACTATCATAAGCTTCTACTTCAATTGGTGTAGGTGCCACAGGAAAAACTTCCTGTGCCCTGCTACACACTGGTTGAAGTGATGGTTCAATAACCTCATCAAGTCTCCACCATCCTCCTACTCAATTTTCGAGACAAACTTTTCCTCGAGAAAGGACCCGATTCAAGAAACAATCCCTATTGCTTTCGGATCTGAATTAGGAGGTATACCCAACTGTTTTTGGGTGTCCTATGAAGATGCATTTTATCCGCTTTGGGTTCGAGCTTATCAACCTGAAATTTTTTCACATAAGCATCGCAGCCCCAAACCTTTAAGAAATGACAGCTTAGGTCTCTCTAAACCATACTTCATACGGTGTCATCTCGACGGAATTACGTGGTGCCCTATTTAAAGTGAATGTGGTTGTCTCTAATGCCTAACCCATAAACGATAGTGGTAATTCGATAAGAGACATCATGGTACGCACCATATCCAATAGGGTGCAACTATGATGTTCGGACACACCATCAAACTATGGTGTTTCAGGCGGTATTAATTGTGAAACAATTTCCACAATGTCTTAATTGCGTGCCAAAGCTCATAACTCAGATACTCATCTCTATGATCATATCATAGACATTTCATCCTCTTGTCACGATGATCTTCAACTTCACTCTGAAATTACTTGAACCATTCAATAATTCAGACTTGTGCTTCATCAAGTAAATATACTCTACATCTACTCGAATCATCTGTGAAGTAAGAACATAACGATATTCATCAGATGCCTCAAAGACTCATTGGACTGCACACATCAAAATGTGTTACTTCCAACAAGTTGCTATCTTGTTCCATTTTACTGAAAAACGAGGCTTTTTAGTCATCTTGCCCATGTGGTATGATTTGCATATCTCAAGTGATTCAAAATCAAGTGAGTCCAAATGATCCATCTGCATGGAGTTTCTTCATGCGTATACACCAATAGACATGGTTCGCATGTCTCAAACTTTTCAAAAACGAGTGAGTCCAAAGATCCATCAACATGGAGCTTCTTCATGTGTTTTACACCAATATGACTTTAATGGTAGTGCCACAAGTAAGTGGTACTATCATTACTATCTTATACCTTTTGGCATGAAAATGTGTATCACTACGATCGAGATTCAATAAACCATTCCTTTAGGTGCAAGACCATTGAAGGTATTATTCAAATAAATAGAGTAACCATTATTCTCCTTAAATGAATAACCGTATTGCGATAGACATAATCCAATCATGTCTATGCTCAACGCAAACACCAAATCTCGATGGTAGAGGGAGCGTGCGATGCTTGATCACATCAACCTTGGAAACACTTCCAACACATATCGTCAGCTCACCTTTAGCTAGTCTCCGTTTATTCCATAGCTTTTATTTCGAGTTACTAACACTTAGCAACCGAACCGGTATCTAATACCCTGGTGCTACTAGGAGTACTAGTAAAGTACACATTAACATAATGTATATCCAATATACTTCTATCGACCTTGCCAGCCTTCTCATCTACCAAGTATCTAGGGTAATTCCGCTCTAGTGACTATTCCCCTTATCACAGAAGCACTTAGTCTCGGGTTTGGGTTCAACCTTGGGTTTCTTCACTAGAGCAGCAACTGATTTGCCATTTCATGAAGTATCCCTTCTTGCCCTTGCCCTTCTTGAAACTAGTGGTTTCACCAACCATCAACAATTGATGCTCCTTCTTGATTTCTACTTTCGCGGTGTCAAACATCGCGAATACCTCAAGGATCATCATATCTATCCCTGATATGTTATAGCTCATCACAAAGCTCTAGCAGCTTGGTGGCAATGACTTTGGAGAAACATCACTATCTCATCTGGAAGATCAACTCCCACTCAATTCAAGTGATTGTTGCACTCAGACAATCTGAGCACAAGATCAACGATTGAGCTTTTCTCCCTTTGTTTGCAGGCTAAGAAAATCGTCGGAGGTCTCATACCTCTTGACGTGGGCACGAGCCTGAAATCTCAATTTCAGCCTCGAAACATCTCATATGTTCCGCGACATTTCGAAAACGTCTTTGGTGCCTCAACTCTAAACCGTTTAACTGAACTATCACGTAGTTATCAAAACGTGTATGTCTGATGTTCGCAACATCCACAAACGACGTTTGGGGTTCAGCACACAGAGCGGTGCATTAAGGACATAAGCTTTCTAATGTCCGCATAATCGCTACTGTCAACTTTCAACTATATTTTCTCTAGGAACATATCTAAACCGTGGAACTAAAGCGCGAGCTTACGACATAATTTGCAAAGATCTTTTGACTATGTTCAGGATAATTAAGTTCATCTTATGAACTCCCACTCATATAGACATCCCTCTGGTCATCTAAGTGATTACATGATCCAAGTCAACTAGGCCGTGTCCGATCATCACGTGAGACGGACTAGTCATCATCGGTGAACATCTTCATGTTGATCGTATCTACTATACGACTCATGCTCGACCTTTCGGTCTCCGTGTTCCGAGGCCATGTCTGTACATGCTAGGCTCGTCAAGTTAACCCTAAGTGTTTTCGCTGTAAAACTGTCTTACACCCGTTGTATGTGAGCGTAAGAATCCATCACACCCGATCATCACATGGTGCTTAGAAGCGACGAACTGTAGCAACGGTGCACGTTAGGGAGAACACTTCTTGAAATTTTGTAAGGATCATCTTATTTACTACCGTCGTCCTAAGTAAACAAGATGCATAAACATGATAAACATCACATGCAATCAAATAGTGACATGATATGGCCAATATCATTTTGCTCCTTTGATCTCCATCTTGAGGCTCCATGATCATCATCGTTCTTGGCATGACACCATGATCTCCATCATCGTGTCTCCATGAAGTTGTCTCGCCAACTTATTACTTCTACTACTATGGCTACGGTTAGCAATAAAGTAAAGTAATTACATGGCGTTGTTCAATGACACGCAGGTCATACAATAAATTAAGACAACTCCTATGGCTCCTGCGGTTGTCATACTCATCGACATGCAAGTCGTGATTCCTATTACAAGAACATGATCAATCTCATACATCACATATCATTCATCACATTCTTCTTGGCCATATCACATCACATAGCATACCCTGCAAAAACAAGTTAGGCGTCCTCTAATTGTTGTTTGCATGTTTTACGTGGCTGCTATGGGTTTCTAGCAAGAACGCTTCTTACCTCAAAAACCACAACGTGATATGCCAATTGCTATTTACCCTTCATAAGGACCCTTTTCATCGAATCCGTTCCGACTAAAGTGGGAGAGATTGGCACCGCTAGCCACCTTATGCACGGTGCATGTCAATCCGTGGAACCTATCTCACGTGGAAATGCGTGTAAGGTCGGTCCGGGCGCTTCATCCCACAATACCGTCGAAACAAGATTGGACTAGTAACGGTAAGCATATTGAACAACATCAACGCCCACAACTACTTTGCGTTCTACTCGTGCAAAGAATCTACGCAATAGACCTACCTCATGATGCCACTGTTGGGGAACGTAGCAGAAATTCAAAAATTTTCCTACGTGTCACCAAGATCTATTTATGGAGAGACCAGCAACTATGGGAAGGAGAGTGCATCTACATACCCTTGTAGATCGCTAAGCGGAAGCGTTCAAGTGAACGGGGTTGATGGAGTCGTACTCGTCGTGATCCAAATCACCGATGATCAAGTGCCGAACGCACGGCACCTCCGCGTTCAACACACGTACAGCCCGGTGACGTCTCCCACGCCTTGATCCAGCAAGGAGAGAGGGAGAGGTTGAGGAAGACTCCATCCAGCAGCAGCACAACGGCATGGTGGTGATGGAGGAGCGTGGCAATCCAGCAGGGCTTCGGTAAGCACCACGGGAGAGGAGGAGTACTTGGGAGAGAGGAGAGGGCTGCAACCAAAGGCAGAGATCGAATCACGTGTATTGTGTCTGTCTCATGGGCAGCCCTATGCCTCACTATTTATAGGGGGAGAGGGCTGCGCCAGAACTTCGTGTGTAGCTCCCATGCGCCTCCCCACTATATATAGGGGTGGAGGGGCTGGTTTCTTGCCCTCCAAGTCCATTGGGGCGTTGGCCAAGGTGGGAGGAAAGAAATCCCATCATTTCCTTCCCCATCGATTGTTATCCCCCTTTTAGGGATCTTGATCTTATCCCTTCGGATATGATCTTATTCCTTCTAAGGGGGATCTTGGTGCGCTTGACCAGGGGTGTGGGGCCTTGCCCCCACTACCCACGTTCATGTGGGTCCCCCATGCAGGTGGGCCCCACTCGGAACCTTCTAGAACCTTCCGGTACAATCCGAAAAATCCGAACATTTTCCGTGGCCAAAATAGGACTTCCCATATATAAATCTTTACCTCCGAACCATTCCGGAACTCCTCGTGACGTCCGGGATCTCATACGGGACTCCGAACAACATTTGGTAACCACATACAAACTTCCTTTATAACCCTAACGTCATCGAACCTTAAGTGTGTAGACCCTACGGGTTCGGGAGACATGTAGACATGACCGAGACGTTCTCCGGTCAATAACCAACAGCGGGATCTGGATACCCATGTTGGCTCCCACATGTTCCACGATGATCTCATCGGATGAACCACGATGTCAAGGACTCAATCGATCCCGTATACAATTCCCTTTGTCTAGCGGTATATTACTTGCCCGAGATTCGATCGTCGGTATACCGATACCTTGTTCAATCTCGTTACCGGCAAGTCTCTTTACTCGTTCCGCAACACATCATCCCGTGATCAACCCCTTGGTCACATTGTGCACATTATGATGATGTCCTACCGAGTGGGCCCAGAGATACCTCTCCATTTACACGGAGTGACAAATCCCAGTCTCAATCCGTGTCAACCCAACAGACACTTTCGGAGATACCTGTAGTGCACCTTTATGATCACCCAGTTACGTTGTGACGTTTGATACACCCAAAGCACTCCTACGGTATCCGGGAGTTACACGATCTCATGTTCTAAGGAAGAGATACTTGACATTGGAAAAGCTCTAGAAAACGAACTACACTATCTTTGTGCTATGCTTAGGATTGGGTCTTGTCCATCACATCATTCTCCTAATGATGTGATCCCGTTATCAACGACATCCAATGTCCATAGCCAGGAAACCATGACTATCTGTTGATCACAACGAGCTAGTCAACTAGAGTCTATGTATTCACACGTGTATTACGATTTCCGGATAATACAGTTATAGCATGAATAAAAGACAATTATCATGAACAAGGAAATATAATAATACTTTTATTATTGCCTCTAGGGCATATTTCCAACAATTAGAGCCTCGTCTCTCTTTGTTGGGCTTAACCGCCTAGAGAGTAAAGATGTCGACTAGGGGATTAGGATTCTCTGACACTCTTAGTTTTGATGGCACAAATTTTGATGTTTGGGTAATTCGCATGCTTAATCTCTTTAGAGTCATGGACCCAAATTTAGAGCGAATTGTAGATATGGGTTTTTCTCCTCCAAAGGATCCCCAAAGATTATCTTTAGAGGATGAGAAAAACTCTTATTTCAAT
Organism: Aegilops speltoides; assembly: GCA_021437245.1. Taxonomy (NCBI): domain Eukaryota; kingdom Viridiplantae; phylum Streptophyta; class Magnoliopsida; order Poales; family Poaceae; genus Aegilops; species Aegilops speltoides. The sequence goes on along the minus strand of JAHHZJ010001750.1, from coordinate 981,952 downwards.
GCTCAAGCCTCTAATGTGCTTTTCGATGCTTTGAGCAATGTAGTTATATTTCAACTCATGCCGTTCCGGGATGCTCATGAGTTATGGACAAAGCTTCAAGATAAATATGGTGTGTCCAAGATTTGTGGGGATGGTTGTTCTCCCTCCACCTCCGGTCATATAGTCTTTTCAACTTCTTCTACTTCACCTACATGTGGTTTGCCACAAGGTAATGATATGGTGAGTAGTGTTGGTCATTGCAATGATGATAGTATGCTTATTGTGGATGATCCTTCATCACTATATTATTGCAATGCTCCCTCTTTGGGCTTTAACACTTCGAGCACTCCAAATGTTTCACGTGCTTGTGTTGATAGTCCTTGCATATCATGTAGAAATTGCTTGACTAAATATCATGATGATATGCTTGCTATGTCTTGTTGCCATGATAAAATGCATCTATTTCCTCGAATTGTTGTGCTAACAATGTAGAGGAAACCTAACACTCCATGGAACAAGATGTGGTATTTAATGGTGCCTCAAGGGATCCTACATCATCATCTATTGTGTTTTGCCTTATGGCTAAGGCGTCAAAGGTATCTCCTACTTTGTACCCCAATATGTCTCTTGATGATGATGTTGATGCTAATGATGATGAGGATAATGATGAAGAGAATGATAATGTTGCCTCCTTAAAAATTAAGGGGGAAATGGTTTTTAAAGCTCTTCATAAAAATAAAATTGCTCGTTCCAACTTCATGGAAATTATGTCCATTGCTATTGAGAGCAAGAAATATATTGATGAGTTGGAATCTTGTCTTGAGGAGCATGAGGTCACCATTGATAAAATGGAAGGTCGTGGGCGTGATTAAGCTAATGAGATTGCGGACCTCTCTCAAGCTCTTGAACTTGAACAAACCACCAAGGAATCTCTTGAGGAGACTTTTGCTCTAGAATTGTCTAGAGTGAAGGAATCTACTGATAGAGCTCTTGAGGTGGCCAATGTTTTTGAAACTAAAAATGCTAAGCTTGAAGTTTCTCATGCTAGACTCCTTGAGGATTTTGAGCACCTCGAAAATGGCTCAAGGGTCATCAAGGGTGAGCTCATCAAACTCACCGAGTCTCATGCTCAACTTGAAGCCGCTTATTTAAAAGAGCTTGCCAAGTTACCTTCTCCTCTTGTTGTTAATTATGATGCTTGTGCTACTAATTCTATTACTTGTGAAGCATCCATTTTGAAGGAGAATGTTGAGCTACGGGCTCAACTTGAGGTGCTATCTTGCAATTATGGGAAATTGGAAGAAAGTCATGAAAAGCTCTCAAGCTCTCATGATGATTTTCTAGTATCCCATAGTGTGTTGGGGAACGTTGCAGAAAATTAAAATTTTTCCTACGGCTTCACCAAGATCCATCTATGAGTTCATCTAAGCAACGAGTATTGGGAGAGAGTTTGCATCTACATACCACTTGTAGATCGCGTGCAGAAGCTTGCAAGGTGATGATGGAGTCGTACTCGAACGTGATTCAGATCACCGATGTCCAAGTGCTGAACGGACAGCACCTCCGCGTTCAACACACGTGCAGGGACGGCGACATCTCCTCCGTCTTGATCCAGCAAGGAGGAAGGAGAGGTTGAGGAAGACAGCTCCACCGGCAAAGACGACGGGCGTGGTGATGGTGGAGAAGCAAGATCTCGGCTGGGCTTCGCCCGAGCTCTTACGGAGGAGGAGAAGTGTTGGGAGGGAGGGCTGCGCCTTGGAGATGGGTACAGCAGCCCCTCCCTCCCCCTTTATATAGGCCCCAGGTGGCGGCCCCGAGATCCAATCTCCGGGGGGGCGGCCAAGGGGTGGAGTGCCCCCAAGCCGGTGGGCGCCCCCCCTAGGGTTTCAACCCTAGGCGCGGGGTGGGCCTGAGGCGCACCAGCCCACTATGGGCTGGTTCCCCTCCCACTTCAGCCCATGGGGCCCTCCGGATAGGTGGCCCCACCGGTGGACCCCGGACCCTTTCGGTGGTCCGTGCTTTTTACCGGAGACCCCAAAACTTTCCCGATGGCGAAACACCACTTCCTATATATTATTCTTTACCTCCGGACCCTTCCTAACTCCTCGTGACGTCCGGGATCTCATCCGGACTCGAACAACATTCGTAGTCACATACTTGACTTCCTACTAACCCTAGCGTCCACCGAACCTTAAGTGTGTAGACCCTACGGGTTCGGAGACACGCAGACATGACCGAGACGACTCCGGGCAATAACCAACAGCGGGTCTGGATACCCATGTTGGCTCCCACATGCTCCTCGATGATTTCATCGGTTGAACCACGATGTCGAGGATTGATCAAACCACATATGCAATTCCTTTGTCAATCGATGCGTTACTTGCCCGAGACTCGATCGTCGGTATCCCAATACCTTGTTCGGTCTCGTTACGGCAAGTCACTTTACTCGTTCCGTAATGCATGATCCCGTGACCAACACCTTGGTCACCTTGAGCTCATTATGATGATGCATTACCGAGTGGGCCCAGAGATACCTCTCCGTCATACGGAGTGACAAATCCGATCTCGATCCGTGTCAACCCAATGATACTTTCGGAGATACCGTAATGCACCTTTATAGTCACCCGATTCGTTGTGACGTTTAATACACCAAGGCACTCCTACGGTAACCGGAGTTACGATCTCATGGTCAAAGGAAGAGATACTCGACATTGGCAAAGCTTCTAGCAAGCGAACTATACGATCTTTTATGCTATGCTTATGATTGGGTCTTGTCCATCACATCATTCTCCTAATGATGTGATCCCGTTATCAACGACATCCAATGTCCATAGTCGAAACCATGACCATCTATTGATCTGGCGGGCTAGTCGACTAGAGGCTCACTAGGGACATATTGGGGTCTAAGTGTTCACACGTGTATTACGATTTCCGGATAATCTGATTATAGCATGAACAAAAGACAATTATCATGAACATTGAAATATAATAATACTTTTATTATTGCCTCTAGGGCATATTTCCAACAGTCTCCCACTTGCACTAGAGTCACTAATCTAGTTACATTGTGATGAATCGAACACCCATAGAGTTACGGTGTTGATCATGTTTTGCACGCGAGAGAGGTTTAGTCAGCGGATCTGCGACATTCGGATCCGTGTGCACTTTGCAAATCTCTATGTCTCCATCTTGAACATTTTCACAGATGGAGTTGAAACGACGCTTGATGTGCTGGTCTTCTTGTGAAACCTGGCTCCTTGGCAAGGGCAATAGCTCGGTGTTGTCACGAAGATTTTGATCGACCCCGACGCATTGGGTATGACTCCTAGGTCGGTGATGAACTCCTTCACCAAAATCGCTTCATCTTGCCTCTCGAGGCTGCCATGTACTCCGCTTCACGTGGATCCCGCCACGGCGCTCGCTTGCACCGCACTTCTTCGCTCCACCATTCAACATATACGTATCCGGTTTGTGACTTAGAGTCATCGGATCTGAGTCAAAGCTAAGCGTCAGCGTAACCCTTTACGACGAGCTCTTCGTCTCCTCCATAAGCGAGAAACATGTCCTTTGTCCTTTTGGTGCTTCAGGATATTCTTGACCGTTGTCGGTGTTCCTTGCGGGATTACTTTGGTATCTTGCAACCAAACTTACGGCAAGGTTTACATCGGTGCAGTACACAACATGGCATACATAATAGATCCTATGGCTGAAGCATAGGGATGACACTCATCTCTTCTTTATCTTTTGCGTGGTGGTGATCGAGTGAGCTCAATCTCACACCTTGTAACATAGGCAAGGACCCTTTCTTGGACTGATCCATTTTGAACCTCTTCAAAATCTTATCAAGGTATGTGCTTTGTGAAAGACCTATGAGGCGTCTCGATCTATCCCTATAGATCTTGATGCCTAATATATAAGCAGCTTCTCCAAGGTCCTTCATTGAAAAACACTTGTTCAAGTAGGCCTTAATGCTGTCCGAAGTTTTGTATCATTTCCCATCAAGAGTATGTCATCTACATATAATAGGAGAAATGCTCTGAGCTCCCACTCACTTTCTTGCAAGCGCAGGCTTCTCCATAAGTGCATATAAACCCAAACGCTTTGATCATCTCATCAAAGCGAATGTTCTAACTCCGAGATGCTTGCACCATTCCATAAATGGATCGCTGGAGCTTGCATACTTTGTTAGCGTTACGAGGATCGACAAAACCTTCGGCTGCATCATATACAGCTCTTCCTTAAGATGTCCGTTAAGGAATGCCGTTTTGACGTCCATCCGCCATATCTCATAATCATAGTATCGCGCAATTGCTAGCATGATTCGGACGGACTTAAGCTTCGCTCACGAGAGAATGTCTCGTCGTAGTCAATCCCTTGAACTTGTCGATAACCCTTAGCGACAAGTCGAGCTTTATAGATGGTAACATTACGCGTCTTCTTCTTAAAAATCCATTTGTTTTCTATAAACTTGCGATCATTAGGCAAAATCTGTCAAAGTCCATACTTTGTTTTCATACATGGATTCTATCTCGGATTTCATGGCTTCAAGCCATTTGTTGGAATCCGGGCCGCCATCGCTTCTTCATAGTTCGAAGGTTCATTGTTGTCTAACAACATGATTTCCATGACAGGTTGCCGTACCACTCAGTGCGGAACGTGTCCTCGTGGACCTTGAAGTTCAAGAGCAACTTGATCCAAGTACCTTGATCATCATCATTGTTTTCCTCTTCAGTTGGTGTGGGCATCACAGGAACGGTCTCCTGCGCCGCACCACCTTCCCGTTCGAGAGGTAGTACTTCATCGAGTTCTACTTTCCTCCCACTTACTTCTTTCGAGAGAAACTCTTTTTCCAGAAAGCTTCCGTTCTTGGCAACAAAGATCTTGCCTTCGGATCTTAAGTAGAAGGTATACCCGACAGTTTCCTTAGGGTATCCTATGAATACGCATTTTTCCGACTTGGGTTCGAGCTTTTCAGGTTGAAGTTTCTTGACATAAGCATCGCATCCCCAAACTTTTAGAAACGACAGCTTAGGTTTCTTCCCAAACCATAATTCATACGGTGTCGTCTCAACGGATTTAGACGGTGTCGTGGTTCTAAGTCTGACAGTAGAAATAGGGGTAGGTAAGGGAGAGGCGATGTCCTAGCTATGGAGCAGTTGTGAAGACAAACGATGTACGAGTTCAGGCCCTTCTCGGAGGAAGTAACAGCCCTACGTCTCGGAGCCCTGAGGCGGTCGAGTGGATTATGAGTTTGAGTATTACAAGAGTGTGAACCCCTCTACATGTGGAGGAGGGTGGCTTATATAAGTCGCCAGGACCCAGCCAGCCCACGTCTTGGAGAGGTTAAAGTACATTAAGTGCAGGCGTTCTTGGTAGCGCCTCATAAAAATGTCTTAACTATCATTAAGTCTATTCAATAGCAAGCCGTTGTCTTGCGGAGTGCCTTCGACCTTACGGTGGTCGAGTCGTCTTCATGGTCGAGTGGAGTCTTCCATGGTCGAGTCCTTCGATCGGTCGAGTGGGTTCCTCTTGGGTCGATTGGAAGATGATCTCTTCGAGGTGCCCTTGGGTAGGGCGTTCAGTCGGGCCTATGACCCTACCCTGTACATGAATCCATCATTAGCCCGAATGGATTGAGGCTTGAGTGAAGGAGGAGTTGGCGTTGTTTCCGATTGTCTTTTCGCGTACGGCTATGTGTTGTCTTGGATCAAGATCTTCTTTGTTGATAACAAGCAACTTTTCTTGATCGACTTGATCCATTCTTGTTCTTTGGTCGAGTGACCTTTTCACTTAGCTATTCGGCGGCGGATCGCGGAAATCTCGCGCTTGACAGACCGATCCGTCGCTCGCGGATCTCACGGGATACGAGATTTGGGGAAGCCTTGCCGAAACGGACATGGCTCCGGATGGGACATAACAGAACGCCTCGATTTTAGCGCCGCCTTTTCCGCCCGTATCGCGCGCAGTGCAGCTGCTCGGGATATGATTGGATTGCTAGGGTCCACCTGTCATCCACTCGGAAGGGATGCTATAAATGCAATTCTCGGGGGCTTATGCTCAGTACCTCATTCTTCCTCCTTAGCTCTCCCCGTCTCCTCCCTCCGCCGCCGCTGCCGCTCTCTTGCTACCTCCTCTCCTGCGCATTCACGCGGCGTGTCAGGGCAAAGAGAAGCGATGTTGGAGCGCCAAGAAGAAGCGTCGGCGGCGGAGAAAGCGTCGGCGGCCGAAAGGCAAAGGGAGATCTACGGTCGTGGTGGTTCCTCGTCGAGATCCAACTCCGCCAAGGGCTGGGTCGAGGAGATCGGATCGATCGACTATCAAGGAGAAGGATCTCCTAGATATGGCCAACGACGGGTTGATTCCCCACGGCGCCGCGAGGCTTCTGGCCGAGTGGCAGCCTCAACCGAGAGGAGGGTGAGTCGTGCTTTTGGCCACCCATGTCGACCGAGGTTTTTCGCTGCCACGAGTGTCTTCTTTCGAGGTTTCTGAATTTCTTGAGCCCAGCTCCACCATTTTACTCAAACTCCATCGCATACCTTGCCGCGTTTGTGTCTATGTCGAAAACTTCTGGGCTGTCGACCGCTGGGGTTTGTTCAAGTACATCTTCACATGTCGCTCTCGGTATGTGAAGAAGGCAAGCCCCGTGTGAGAAGACCCAAGTAGTTCAGATGTGTGGTGGCTTAGGGGTCCAGTTGAGGAATAAAAGCACCTTCCCAGCTATGTCTTTTCCCGAGTCGGTCGAGGGCGAATCGACCTGGTTCTATTGCGAAATGAGGCGACACCGGGCGATCGGCCGCCTTCTGCATTTACCATGAGTCGAGTGAATGCACCCTCCTCCTCAAGGTAGTTCGAGAAGAGAGGACTGAAGTGAAGATGTTGATGGACCGCGTGGTGCAGCTGGTTAGGGGCGGTGTAACGGCATGGACCTCCGGAGGTTTTTCTTGAGGCGAATCCAGCCCCTCCAGTTCGATCCACCGCATGTGGCTATATCGCGGCACCAAGACGAGACTCGTGTCCACCCGGAGGCGATCGGCGATGCCGTAGTGGAAAGATGGATGGCTGCGATCATGGGAACAAGGACAACCCTCGCGAATCCGGAGGATTTCCCACTTGATCGTGACAGCGTTCGGATAAGGTACATTTGCTCTGTTTTCCGTTGTATATCCGTCGAGTGTGTTTACATGGCTTGGTCGATGAACTTTGCTTCGATATTCCTGGCTCTTCTTGAACTGTACTCGATGCCCAATGGCGCTCGACCACTCCGACCGAGGAGGGGAAGGCATTGGCGGCGAAACCGGAAGAGTGGGACTCGAGACGCTGCGAAGGCAGCGATGGCGGCGATGATGATGATGAGGATGGCGGCGACGAGGATGAAGAGGAGGAGGAAGCACCACCGCTTCGGAAAGGCGGTCAAAACTTGTGCACGACCCTTGGTGAGCGCGGTAAGAGTGGCGGCGCTTGCGATCGACCAAACGCCTCGTCTGCTTCTCGGTGCCGATCGAGAAGGCACGAAACAATGAAAGTAGCTCCGTCGAGGGCGACCAAGCCTCTGCCAAAGATGAAGGTAGCCATCCCCACCATTTCAGCGGCTGCGACCACGAAACCTCGGGCAAGGCTGAGGATTATGAGATGGAGGGGCGGCGACTTGAATCTGATGCTCGCAGCTTTAAATCTTGTTCTTGGTCGACCGATGCATGATTTCGACTTTGACTTTTCCTGAAGCTCCAACCAATGACATTATCACCCTTCCGGCAGCGATGATGAGGATGAGGAACCATTGAGGGCTAGGTGGAGCAGGAAGGCGTCTCGCCATGCAGCCCAAGGTGTGGTGGCGCCGAGACCATTGCGATGGAAGGAGAGGTCGGCACTTTCGACACCGTGACATTCGCGGTGTCGTTGGCGAGTGCTCGACCCACTTCGTCGAGTGCTGGGCAGCCATCGATCTTCGCCACGCACCACGTCCGGGAGGACCAGGCTAGTGCTGCCAAGGAGGCTATCCGTCAGCGAGATCATGATGGAGCGGTGAAGATCGTTCGGGATGCGAGCCAAGCGACTTCTGACGCCAGACTCCGCCCTTGAGCAATGTTCAGTCGATCGACCACCGCTGCTCTGTTAGGGTATATTATCAAAACTTTTCTTTACGCAATTCGTAGCGGTCACCCGGTGGGTGTGTTGATAAAAACTCCGTGTTAGCGAAGCATCGCTGAGTACACCCGGCCGGGTGTAGTCCCCAAGGCTAAGGTCATTGCTGGGCGATCGGTTTTAAACTTACTAAGTAGATATTGATCATCACTCGAATGGAGCGAATGGGTTTACGAGATCGGTGGGGCACGCTGAGTGCACCCACCGGTGTAGTCCCGAGGCGTAGTCGATCGCGCGATTAGTTCTGATCAAAGAGTTTCGTCGATTGGTCGACTCGCTTTTTTGTTGTTGGTCGATCGGTCGACTGTGTGAATGAGACCAAGGGGGCACGCTGAGTGCACCCAGGTGTAATCCAGATTACGGTTGAATGCTTGCATTCGATGTAATCTTAAGCACGATCACTTTCCTTTATCCACTCGGAAGTGGATTATCTCGATATTTTGGCAATTGACTCTTCGTAGAAATCCTGCGATCTTGCGGCCGCTATCTTTGAATGGAGCGAAGCATGTTCAGCTCGAGTTGGACTTGAAGCTAGTGCGGGAGAATCGGCGAAGGCAAAGGAGGAGACCAAAGGTATCTTTGGTGAGATTCGATGACTCTTTTCTCCCTCATTTGCTTCAAATCGACTTTATTGTAATTTGCGAGGCAAGGTGAAGGAGGCCCAGAGGAAGAAGGAGCTTGAGCTGTGCGAGAAGATCAAGCTTGCTGATGAAAAGCTGGCCTCAGTCGCCAAGCTCGAACAAGACAACACCAATTTGAAGGCTGCTCTGGCCATTGCCACCAAAGATGTTGAACGACTGAAGACGGACAAGATTACTCTGACTGAGAAGATCAACCAGATGGCTGGGAAGAAGAACGAGCTGGAAGGCTTCTTGGGTGGTCTTGCTAAAAAATTGTTCCTTATGCTTGAAGGTAATCTTCTTCACTCGACCAGTTCTCCCAACTGTTATGTCCCCATTCATTGTTTTCTTAATTCGGGATTTTATCTTTGCGAGTTACATGCCGCAACTTCAAGAAGAAACTAGCCACCGAGCGAACCTTGACCTGTCAACTCTCCGATGAATGATGAAACTGCCATGAACATCTTCCGATTGGAGTCCCGATGTTCTTTGCCGTCGTGGATTATCTCGCAAGGCGAAGGTTGCTACATCCGCATCGACTCGGCGCTCTCGGCCTAGGGAAACACTCCAAAATGACCTAGAGTCGTTGGTGACTCGATGAGCGCTGTCCTGACCGAGTGCAAGAGTGGAAGAAGTCTTCACTTCGATGTGGCGCGGATGTTGCCTTGTGTCCAGCGCGAGTCCATTGCAAGGATGCTTTCGAGAGGATAAGTGGCGGCTCTCCGAGTGGCCAACACCAAAAAGCACGACTTCGGGGCCTTCATGGAGACTTTCATTGCTGCTGCCACGGATTGCCGGCGGGATTGACCTTGACGAGTTCGTTGCTCCATCCAGCCCTCCACGGGAGGGGTAAAAACTTTCCTTGACCTTAAATTTGCCTCGGTATGCGAGTGGAGTTGTAACCGATAAAACCTTAACGGGCTTAGCGCTGAGCACTCTCGGTTATTTTAGGTATCGACCTAAATTTGGATTGGATGCTTGGACATGATTGTTTTGGCTTGAATTGCCTCTTTGCGGGTTAACAAAGATGCCTCTGCGATCGACTTATTCCTTAGGCGAGCACTGGCTGCAGCTAAGCCCAGTGAGAGGTTTGCTCTTCACTCGGTAGGATTTCTTTACCTTAGGCGGCGCTGGGCTGCAGCTAAGCCCCAGTGAGAGGTTTGCTCTTCACTCGGTGGGATTTCTTTACCTTAGGCGAGCACTGGCTGCAGCTAAGCCCCAGTGAGAGGTTTGCTCTTCACTCGGTAGGATTTCTTTTACCTTAGGCGAGCACTTGGGCTGCAGCTAAGCCCCAGTGAGAGGTTTGCTCTTCACTCGGTAGGATTTCTTTACCTTAGGCGAGCACTGGCTGCAGCTAAGCCCCAGTGAGAGGTTTGCTCTTCACTCGGTGGGATTTCTTTACCTTAGGCGAGCACTTGGGCTGCAGCTAAGCCCCAGTGAGAGGTTTGCTCTTCACTCGGTAGGATTTCCATTGTATTTGTGTGAAGCTCGGAGGAGAGGGTCGCATCGACCTGCACCTCGTCTTCCTTATGAACGCACATCATACTTATGGTGTAGCTCGGAGGAGAGGGTCGCAATCGACCTGCACCTCGTCCTCCTTATGGGTGCGCATTATACTTAGGCGAGTCCTTGGACTGCAGCTAAGCCTCCGAGTGGGAGTCGGCTTACCACTCGGTGGGATTTTAATAACTTAGGCGAGCAGAGCTGCAGCTAAGCCCCGAGTGGAAGTCGGCTTACCACTCGGTGGGATTCTTATACCTTAGGCGAGTCTTGGACTGCAGCTAAGCCTCCGAGTGGAAGTCGGCTTACCACTCGGTGGGATTTCTTATTCCTTAGGCGTAGTCTTGGACTGCAGCTAAGCCTCCGAGTGGAAGTCCGGCTTACCACTCGGTAGGATTTTTGTTACTTAGGCGAAACGGATTCGCAGCTAAGCCTCCGAGTGGAAGTCGGCTTATCACTCGGTGGGATTCTAACAAACTTAAGCTAAACGGATTCGCGACTAAGCCACCCATCTGGGGAAAATTTTGCTGGACCAAAAATAAAAAGTGACGAAAATTATGAAGGAATTATGACACTATTATTTCAAAGCCCATGAATCTCTGAAGTACTTTATCACAACTCTTCCGGTGAAAAACTTTAAGTGTAAAGCGGGCGGAGCAGATCCGCGTTCAAGCTCGGGGCTCTTCGATATTGTGTTCGACATTATAGAGACGATCGCCCCATTGTGGAGAACCTTTGTGACGATGAAGGGTCCTTCCCAGAAGGAAGCGAGCTTATGTTGCTTCGCTGATCCACTCGAAGGACGGATCTCCTTCTGGAAGGCTCGACCTCTCACATTTACGGCGTCAGGTGGCGCAAGTCTTGCTGGTAAATGGTCGGCGGATCGAGCCATTTCCTTTTCCTCTTCTAGGAGGTCGATTGCATCTGGACGCTTGCTCAACCGCTTCATTGTAAAGTTCAATTAGGGAGCATTGTGAAGGAGATCACTTTCGGTAAGGCTATACGCCCCATAGACCAGGAAGAAAGGAGTTCTCCCATCGACCGATTAGGCGTGGTCCGCAAACCCCAAAGCAGAAGGAAGTTAAATCGACCCAAGCTCGGCCGCATGCTTGAGATCTCGCATCAATCGGGCTTCGGACCTTTGAGGATTAATCCATTGGCTCGTTACTGCTGTCCGCTCGATTGTGGATGGGCGATCAGCGTAGTCGACTTCGTGTGCCTTGGGAGTTGCGAAATCCTTGAATTCTTCGAGTCAAAATTCGACCCATTATGCGTGATAATCTTGTGCGGGACTCCATACCGAGCGTCAATCCTCGGCGAAGGAAACAGCGATACCGACATCAAGTTTTTGATTGGCTTAGCTTCAATCCACTTGGTGAACTTGTCGATTGCCACCAAGATGCGTCGTGAAACCGCTCCGACCTGTTCGCAAGGGACCGATCATGTCCAACCCCCATCTGCGAAGGGCGGACGAGTGGAATGGTCTTCAAGGCTGGACGAGGCTTGTGTGACATATTGGAGTAGAATTGGCATCCTTCGCACTTGTCCACTATTTCTTTCGCCATCTCATTTGCTCTTGGCGAAGAAATCCGGCTCGGTATGCTTTGGCTACAATGGTCCGAGAGGGCGCATGGTGTCCACAGTCCCAGTGGATATCATTGAGTATGACTCGACCTTCTTACGGTGTTATACATTTTTGTCCGACTCGTCGGCTTTCTCTCTCTAACTGCCCATTGATGACGGTAAAGGCTTTGGATCGACGGACGATCTGCCGAGCCTCTTCCTCATCCTCTGGGAGTTCCTTTCTCAAAATATATGCGATGTATGGAATTGTCCAATCTGGAGTGACCACTAAAACTTCCATGATCAAGTCGACCACCGCCGGACCTCAACCTCGATCGGTCTGCATGGCACTCTTGGGTTGTGGAGCTTCCTCTGTGAAGGATCTTCTTTAGCGGCGGAGTGTGTATATGTTCCAAAAACACACCACTCGGAATGGCTTCTCTTTTGGACCCTATCTTTGCGGATCATCTGCTGCTTGATTTTTCAATCGGGGATGTGATGGAGTTCAACCCCTCGAACTTCTTTTCCAGCTTCCTCACTTTGCATTGCGATATCCGATCATAGCCGGGCTTCTCACGTCCCACTCTTTCATCACTTGATTGACCACTAAATCTGAGTCGCCATAGACCATCGGCGACGGACGCCGAGTGAGATGGCCATGCGCAATCCATATAAGAGGGCCTCGTACTCGCCTCATTGTTGGAGGAATCAAAGTGAATCTGGAGCACATACCTAAGCTTATCTCCTCTGGGGAAACTAGAACAACCCCACACGAACCATTCAGCATCTTGGAGCCGTCGAAGAACATGGTCCAATGCTCGAGTGAACTTCATTCGGTTCTGTTGTTCAATCCACTCGGCAAGGAAATCCGCTATAGCACAGGACTTAATGGCTTTCTTTGCCTCGAATTTGATATCAAGTGGAAGAAGTTCAATCGCCCACTTTGCCACTCGACCGGTTGCATCTCATTGTGCGGGATCTCACGATAAAGGAGCGTCGTCGATGTGATAGAATGATCGGAGAAATAGTGAGCAACCTTCTTTGTGGTCATGTATATACCATACACAAGCTTCGATAATGAGGGTATCTCTGCTTGGATGGAGTCAAGACTTGAGACGGATAATACACCGGCGCTGAACTTTGAAGGCCTTTCCTTCCTCTTCCCGCTCGACCGTAAGCACGATCTTGACAACTTGTCCGATGGCTGCAATATAAAGCAACAGAGGCTCTTTGCTGATTGGAGCAGCAAGCACCGGCTGGGTGGAGAGCGAGCTTTTAGCTCGACAAGCGCTGCATCAACCACGAGTCCACTCGAACTTGTCGGCCTTCTTCATCGATCGGTAAAGAGGCGCGCCTTTTCACCGAGGCGAGAGATGAATCGACTTAAAGGCCAAGCATCCATAAAGCTTACGGACGCCGTGCACTCGCACCGCAGGCGTTTCATTCGGAGAATAGTGCCGATCTTCTCAGGGTTAGCGTCGATCCCTCGTTGAAGCGAAAACCGAGTAACTTTCCACGGGAACTCGAATGTGCACTTTGACGGATTGAGCTTGATATCGTACCTCCGAGGTTGGCAAATGTTTGGCGAGGTCGACAAGCAGGTCGGAACCTTTTCGCGACTTAACGACGATATCATCCATATCGCTTCCACATTCCGGTGATTTGGTGAAGACACTTCGAATCATTCGCATAAATGTGGCTCCGGCATTCTTGAGGCGAATGGCATGGTGATATAGCGAAGCACCCGAGCGGAGTGATGAAAGCTGTTTTTATTTCATCGGGTCCATACAGACGGATCTGATGATACCCGAATATCGTCTAGAAAGACAATCTCTCACCCCACGGTCGAGTCAACAATTTGATCGATGCGGGGAGAGGAAAATGATCGCCGGGCAGGCCCGATTGATGTGCTTAAAATCAATGCACATGCGGGTGAGTTATCCTTCTTGGGGACCATGGCGACATTAGCGAGCCACTCGGAGTGGTAAATCTCTCGGATAAATCCTGCGTCAGCAATCGAGCCACTTCTTCACCAATAGCTTTTCTCTTACGGGCGGCGGACCGCCAAGATGCTCTTTGACTGGTTTCGCTGACTTGTCGACTCGGGGCGATGCTCACCGTTCCACAGGAACACATGTCGGTGGCTTCCATGCAAAATGTCCCATTCTCACGGAGGAACTGGATGGCGCTTCTTCCTATTTGAGTCGAGTGTTGTGGATATGTGGGTCGGGGCTGCATCGGGGTCAGTCGGATGAATATGGACTGGCTTTGTCTCTCCGGACGATTTGAATGCAGACTCTGTGGCTGGCTTCTTAGATCGTAACAAATCACTCGGATCTGCATTTTGCATGTACTCGTCGAATTCGACCGCTGTCACTTGGGAGTCGGCAATCTTCGAGCCCTTCTGAAAGCACTCTTCTGCCTTCTTCCGATCGCGGTGGCGGTGATCACTCCCTTGGGTCTGGCATTTTCAGTTTGAGGTACCGTAGCATGGTCGAGCCATGAATGCGTGCGTGGCGGGCCTCCCAAAATGGCGTGGTATGCACTCTGAAAATCTACAACCTCAAAGGTCAACTTTTCTTTGCGGAAGTGCTTGGAATCACCAAAAACCACGTCCGGGGCTATTTGGCGAGTGAGTTGGCCTTCTTCCTGGTATGACCCTTGAAACTCATATTCTTTGGCGCTCAATCGGGACATCGGAATGCCCATCCCTTTCAATGTATCCGCATATAACAAATTCAGCCCACTACCACCATCCATCGGCACTTTTGTCGATCGAGTGCCTTCGACAATGGATCGACCACTAACGCTTGCCGCCCGGGAGTGGCAATGTGAGTCGGGTGATCAGATTGGTCGAATGTGATGGGTGTCTGGACCACTTCACATAACTTGGCTTTCTTGGGGCAACCATATTCACCTCCCGATTGATGACTTTGATCGACTTTTACTTTCCACATCCACGAAGATCATCAGTGGAGTTGACATCTTGAGGTATTCCTCCTCCTTTGTCCTCTTTGTCTCCGGCCTTGTCGGCTCCTTCTCCTTGTCCTTAGACTGTTTTCCTGGCTTCTGCTGGATCAGAGTCGACCTTTGGCAGTGGTGTGCTTCGGGTAAATAATGTTGCCCTCTTCATCCTTCTTCGTGTGAATATGGCATGGCATATCCATCACGTCATTTCCTTCTTTATCTTTCACTTTCTTGATTCCGGATCCTTTGGGCTTCCTTTGAACTTCCCACGAGTCACGGCGGGGCCTCTCCGAGAGCTCTTGGCTCGGCTTTTCGTTCTGCTTCCGATTGGAATTTCCCTTCTCCGTGGCTTGGCTTGTACTTGCCGCTTGGTCGGTCTTCTTCCTCGCCATTGGCGTATTGCTAGCAATCTCCATCATTCGACTCGGGGTCATGTCCCGGTTCGACCAAACTTCAGACTCAATTCTCTGTTTTGGCGCCATCTTTGAAGGCGCAAACCGCTGATGGTCGGACACATTTTCCTGATATGGTGCAAGGTAATCCACCTCTGAATGTACTCTCGGAGAGTTTCATTGGTCTTACGCACACAAACTTGCAGCTCTGTCAAACCAGCCGGTAAACTTGCAAGTCCCTTCAAAAGTCTGACGAACACTCGGGACAAATCTTCCCAAGTATATATATCGCTTTGTGAGGTAACCGATTCAGCCATGCTCTGCGTAACCTTCCAACATGAGGGTAAATGCTTCATGGCCACCTCATCATTCCCGCCACCAATCTGAACAGCTACTCGTGTCGTCAAGCCAAGTTTGAGGCTTGGATTCCCCGATGAACTTGTCGACTCCTGTTGCCAATCTGAAATTGGGGGATCATGCGGCTCGATAGCTCTGCTAAAACACTCCGGACCGAGATATGCACTCGATCGCTTGTGGGTGCATCCTCTCGGTCCGCCTCGATGGGGCTCTGTTCGGTCGACCAAGCCTTGCACGATAATGGATCGCGCGTCAAAGCACTGTTCCACAGGGTCGACCGGAACTCTTCGCCCATCTTGGTCTGTCGTCATCATCTTGCCGCCGAGGCGTCGACCCTTCCCGGAGGAAAGGGCACTCGGCGCTGTCATCTCGGTCGAATCGGTCTCCGTCTTTGTTCTCGCCGGTTGTCGCGCCCTTCTCGCCGCGGAGGCGATCTGGGTGTGAGCCGACCGATGGTGTTCGCAGCGACGGATCGATGTGAATCTGTTGCGCGGCTGCGACACGGCTGAGTTCGGTCTCCTGCCGCTCTGAGTAAATCTACGATCTGCTGCAAGCCTCTCCCGACTTCCGATTGGGGCGGCTGGATGGATTCTGCTATCGCGAGTTGCAGTTGCTAAATTCTGAATGGCGTCACGGTATACGAGTCGGTGGGAAGAGTCGGCGTCGGCCGGCCGGGGAGTTGTTGCCGCAGCACATCGCCGAGTGCTCGCTGAAGATTCTCTAAGCGGCGCGTTCAGCCACATTAATACAAACGTGCCTCCTCCAAGGCACGAGCCTCGAGGGTCTCTCCGGCGATAGGGGTATGTAGTGCATCCATGTTCTGCGACGAAGCTCTTCTCTCTGCGAGAGTCGAGTGTCTCGAGCTGGTACTCTTCGTGCTCTTGCAGGGTCTCCTCCTCCGGCCCCACCGCCTCAAGCGGCCGGGAGGATCGCGAGGGCCGTCGACCATGAGGATCTCCGCCACCGGATCACTTTGCTATCACACTCGGATCACGCTCTCTCGGAGCCGGTCGACAGATCGAGCAGTAGTAGAGAGATTCGTCGGGCTCGATAGCGCGACTGGCGGTGGCTGTCTGGCGAGCCACCGCGTGCTTCACCCACCGCTGAAGCCTCGACCGACCAGAGCGCTTATGGGTGGGAGACCGGCGGCGGCCGATAGAAGAGTCGACCGATGCACGGGTCGACGGTTGCCGCAGCGAACGCCGCGAACACATGCACGAAAGTGTGTCGCCCGTGAGACGGGGCGCCTCGATGTCAAGTGGAGCCTCCACGAGCCATGCGGAGTCGTCGGCGACAAAAGTGAGAGCACCGAGACGGATCTCGCGCCCTCACCCAAAACTCCAGCAGTCATCATGATGAAGGTACTGGAAATCTGCAACTCCTCCACAAATCACTAAAACACCTGCCCCACGGTGGCGCCAACCGTCGTGGTTCTAAGTCCGACAGTAGAAATAGGGGTAGGTAAGGGAGGCGATGTCCTAGCTATGGAGCAGTTGTGAAGACAAACGATGTACGAGTTCAGGCCCTTCTCGGAGGAAGTAACAGCCCTACGTCTCGGAGCCCTGAGGCGGTCGAGTGGATTATGAGTTTGAGTATTACAAGAGTGTGAACCCCTCTACCTGTGGAGGAGGGTGGCTTATATAGAGTGCGCCAGGACCCCAGCCAGCCCACGTATTGGAGAGGTTAAAGTACATTAAGTCTGGGGCGTTACTGGTAACGCCCCTCATAAAGTGTCTTAACTATCATTAAGTCTATTCAATAGCAAGCCGTTGTCTTTGCTGGAGTGCCTTCGACCTTCCGGTGGTCGAGTCGTCTTCATGGTCGAGTGAGTCTTCCATGGTCGAGTCCTTCCAATCGGTCAGTGGGTTCCTCTTGGGTCGATTGGAAGATGATCTCTTCGAGGTGCCCTTGGGTAGGGCGTTTAGGTCGGGGCCTATGACCCTACCCTGTACATGAATCCATCGAGACGGTGCCCTATTTAAAGTGAATGTAGCTGTCTCTAGGCGTATCCCCAAAATGACAGCGATAAATCGGTAAGAGACATCATAGACCGCACCATATCCAATAGAGTGCGATTACGACGTTCGGACACACCGTTTATTTGAGGTGTTCGAGCGGCATGAGTTGTGAAACGATTCCACATTTCTTTAAGTGTGTGCCAAATTCGTGACTTAAGTATTCTCCTCCACGATCTGATCGTAGGAACTTTATCTTTCGGTCACGTTGATGTTGGAAATATGCCCTAGAGGCAATAATAAAAGTATTATTATTATATTTCCTTGTTCATGATAATTGTCTTTTATTCATGCTATAAGCTGTATTATCCGGAAATCGTAATACGTGTGAATACATAGACCACAATATGTCCCTAGTGAGCCTCTAGTTGACTAGCTCGTTGTGATCAGCAGATAGTCATGGTTTCTGACTATGGACATTGGATGTAGTTGATAACGGGATCACATCATTAGGAGAATGATGTGATGGACAAGACAATCCTAAGCATAGCACAAAGATCGTGTAGTTCGTTTGCTAGAGCTTTTCCAATGTCAAGTATCTCTTCCTTAGACCATGAGATCGTGTAACTCCCGGATACCGTAGGAGTGCTTTGGGTGTATCAAGCGTCTGGCAACGGGGGTGACTATAAAGGTGCACTACGGTATCTCCGAAAGTGTCATTGGGTTGACACGGATCGAGGCGGGATTTGTCACTCCGTGCAAGCGGAGAGGTATCTCTGGGCCCACTCGGTAGGACATCATCATAATGTGCACAATGTGATTAAGGGGTTGATCACGGGATGATGTGTTGCGGAGCGAGTAAAGAGACTTGCGATAGCGAGATTGAACAAGGTATCGGTATACCGCGATCGAATCTCGGGCAAGTAAAATACCGCTAGACAAAGGGAATTGTATCACGGGATCGATGAGTCCTTGACATCGTGGTTCATCCGATGAGATCATCGTGGAACATGTAGGAGCCAACATGGGTATCCAGATCCGCTGTTGGTTATTGATCGGGAGAACGTCTCGGTCATGTCTACATGTCTCCCGAACCGTAGGGTCTACACATAAGGTTCGATGGCGCTAGGGTTATAAAGGAAGCTTGTATGTGGTTACGAATGTTGTTGAGTCCGGATGAGATCCGGACATCACGAGGAGTTCGGAATGGTCGGGAGGTAAAGATTTATATATGGGAAGTCTGTTTTGGTCACCGGAAAAGTTTGGGGTTTATCGATAGCGTCTGGGACCAGGGAGGTCGGGGTCCACCAAGTGGGGCCACCTGCCCCGAAGGCTGCATGGGCCAAGTGTGGGAGGGGACCAGCCCCGGGTGGGCTGGTGCGCCCCCCCACCAAGGCCCAAGGCGCCTAGGGCTTGGGGGAAACCCTAATGGGGGCGCCCCCCCTTGCCTTGGGGGGCAAGGCAACCCCCCTGGCCGCCGCCCCCTCCTCAGATTGGATCTGAGGGGGCCGGCCCCCCTCTCCCTTGCCCCTATATATATGTGGGGGTGGGAGGCAGCCATACCATGTTCAGCGCAGCCCTCCCCTCCCAATTACTCCTCCTCTCCCTTGGTGCTTGGCGAAGCCTGCTGGGATGCCACGCTCCTCCATCACCACCACGCCGTTGTCTTTGCTGCTGGAGGAGTCTTCCTCAACCTCTCCCTCTCTCCTTGCTGGATCAAGGCGGGGAGGCGTCACCGGGCTGTATGTGTGTTGAGCGCGGAGGTGCCGTCCGTTCGACACTGGATCATCGGTGATTTGAATCACGGCAGTGCGACTCCATCAACCCCGTTCACTTGAGCGCTTCCGCTCAGCGATCTACAAGGGTATGTAGATGCACTCTCTTTCTACTCGTTGCTGGTCTCTCCATAGATAGATCTTGGTGACACGTGGGAAAATTTTGAATTTCGCTCGTTCCCCAGCAATGGCATCATGAGCTAGGTCTATTGCGTAGATTCTTTGCAGAGTAGAACACAAAGTAGTTGTGGGCGTTGATGTTTTCAATATGCTTACCGTTACTAGTCCAATCTTGTTTGACGGTATTGTGGGATGAAGCGGCCGGACCGACCTTACGTACTCTTCGTGAGGCGAGTTCCACCGATTGACATGCACCGTGCATAAGGTGGCTAGCGGTGCCGATCTCTCCCACTTTAGTCGGAGCGGATTCGATGAAAAGGGTCCTTATGAAGGGTAAATAGCAATTGGCATATCACGTTGTGGTTTTGCGTAGGTAAGCGTTCTTGCTAGAAACCCATAGCAGCCACGTAAAACATGCAACAACAATTAGAGGGCGTCTAACTTGTTTTTGCGGGGTATGCTATGTGATGTGATATGGCCAAGAAGAATGTGATGAATGATATGTGATGTATGAGATTGATCATGTTCTTGTAATAGGAATCACGACTTGCATGTCGATGAGTATGACAACGGCGAGAGCCATAGGAGTTGTCTTTATTTATTGTATGACCTGCGTGTCATTGAACAACGCCATGTAATTACTTTACTTTATTGCTAACGGTAGCCATAGTAGTAGAAGTAATAAGTTGGCGAGACAACTTCATGGAGACACGATGATGGAGATCATGATGATGGAGATCATGGTGTCATGCGGTGACGATGATGATCATGGAGCCCGAAGATGGAGATCAAAGGAGCAAAATGATATTGGCCATATCATGTCACTATTTGATTGCATGTGATGTTTATCATGTTTATGCATCTTGTTTACTTAGGACGACGGTAGTAAATAAGATGATCCTTACAAAATTTCAAGAAGTGTTCTCCCCGATGCACCGTTGCTACAGTTAAATAAACTTCTAAGCACCACGTGATGATCGGGTGTGATGGATTCTTACGTTCACATACAGCGGGTGTAAGACAGTTTTACACAATAAAACACTTGGGGTTAACTTGCGAGCCTAGCATGTGCGGACATGGCCTCGGAACACGGAGACCGAAAGGTCGAGCATGAGTCGTATGGAAGATCGATCAACATGAAGATGTTCACCGATGATGACTAGTCCGTCTCACGTGATGATCGGACACGGCCTAGTTGACTTGGATCATGTAATCACTTAGATGACCAGAGGATGTCTATCGAGTGGGAGTTCATAAGATGAACTTAATTATCTGAACATAGTCAAAAGATCTTTGCAAATTATGTAAATGGCTCGCGCTTTAGTTCCTTTGTTTAGATATGTTCCTAGAAAATATAGTTGAAAGTTGTGATGGCGATTATGCGGACGATGAAAGCTTATGTCCTTAATGCACGCTCGGTGTCTTTGAACCCCAAGCGTCGTTTGTGGATGTTGCGAACATCGGACATACGTTTTGATAACTACGTGATAGTTCGGTTAAATGGTTTAGAGTTGAGGCACCAAAGGCGTTTTGAAGCGTCACGGAACATATGAGATGTTTGAGGGCTGAAATTGAGATTTCAGGCTCGTGCCCACGTCAAGAGGTATGAGACCTCCGGCGATTTTCTTAGCCTGCAAACTAAGGGAGAAAAGCTCAATCGTTGAGCTTGTGCTCATATTGTCTGAGTGCAACAATCACTTAAATCGAGTGGGAGTCGATCTTCGGATGAGATAGTGATGTTTCTCCAAAGTCATTGCCACCAAGCTGCTAGAGCTTCGTGATGAACTATAACATATCGAGGATAGATATGATGATCCTTGAGGTATTCGCGATGTTTGACACGCGAAAGTAGAAATCAGAAGGAGCATCAATTGTTGATGGTTGGTGAAACCACTAGTTTCAAGAAGGGCAAGGGCAAGAAGGGATACTTCATGAAGCGGCAAATCAGCTGCTGCTCTAGTGAAGAAACCCAAGGTTGAACCCAAACCGAGACTAAGTGCTACGTAATAAGAGGAGCAGACCTGAAGCGGAACCACCCTAGATACTTGGTAGATGAGAAGGCTGGCAAGGTCGATAGAAGTATATTGGATATACATTATGTTAATGTGTACTTTACTAGTACTCCTAGTAGCACCAGGGTATTAGATACGGTTCGGTTGCTAAGTGTTAGTAACTTCGAAATAAAAGCTACGGAATAAGCGGAGACTAGCTAAAGGAGAGTGACGATATGTGTTGGAAGTGTTTCCAAGGTTGATGTGATCAAGCATCATACGCTCCCTCTACCATCGAGATTTGGTGTTTGCGTTGAGCATAGACATGATTGGATTATGTCTATTGCAATCTGATTATTCATTTAAGGAGAATAATGGTTACTCTATTTATTTGAATAATACCTTCAATGGTCTTGCACCTAAAGGAATGGTTTATTGAATCTCGATCGTAGTGATACACATTTCATGCCAAAAGATATAAGATAGTAATGATAGTACCACTTACTTGTGGCCTTGCCATGTAAGTCATATTGGTGTAAAAGCATGAAGAAGCTCCATGTTGATGGATGTTTGGACTCACTCATTTTGAAAAGTTTGAGACATGCGAACCATGTCTATTGGTGTATCGCATGAAGAAACTCTATGCGAGATGGATCGTTTGGACTCACTTGATTTTGAATCACTTGAGATATGCAAATCATACCACATGGGCAAGATGACTAAAAAGCCTCGTTTTTCGGTAAAATGGAACAAGATAGCAACTTGTTGGAAGTAACACATTTGATGTGCATGATCCAATGAGTCTTTGAGGCATCTGATGAATATCGTTATGTTATTACTTCACGAGATGATTCGACTAGATGTAGAGTATATTTACTTGATGAAACACAAGTCTGAATTATTGAATGGTTCAAGTAATTTCAGAGTGAAGTTGAAGATCATCGTGACAAGAGGATGAAATGTCTATGATATGATCATAGAGATGAGTATCTGAGTTCTGAGCTTTGTACATAATTAAGACATTGTGGAAATTGTTTCACAATTAATACCGCTGGAACACCATAGTTTGATGGTGTGTCCGAACATCATAGTTGCACCCTATTGGATATGGTGCGTACCATAATGTCTCTTATCGAATTACCACTATTGTTTATGGGTTAGGCATTAGAGACAACCACATTCACTTTAAATAGGGCACCACGTAATTCCGTTGAGATGACACCGTATGAACTATGGTTTAGAGAAACCTAAGCTGTCATTTCTTAAAGGTTTGGGGCTGCTGCGCTTATGTGAAAAAGTTTCAGTTGATAAGCTCGAACCCAGCGGATAAAATGCATCTTCATAGGACACCCAAAACAGTTGGGAATACCTCCTAATTCAGATCCGAAAGCAATAGGGATTGTTTCTTGAATCGGGTCCTTTCTCGAGGAAAAGTTTGTCTCGAAAAGTTGAGTGGGAGGATGGTGGACACTTGATATGGTTATTGAACCGTCACTACAACTAGTGTGTAGCGAGGGCACGGGAAGTTGTTCTGTGGCACCTACACCAATTGAAGTAGAAGCTTATGATAGTGATCATGAAACTTGGATCAAGTCACTACCGTCCCTCGTGGGGTGACAAGGATGCATACTACTTTAGAGTGGTGCAGTAATCCTGTCTTGAAGGTCATGTTGCTGACAACAATGAACCTCGAGCTATGAAGAAGCAATGGTGGGCCCAAATTCCGACAAATGGTTATAAGCCGTGAAATCCGAGATAGGATCCATGTATCATAACAAAGCATGAACTTTGGTGGACTTGCCCGATGATCGGCAAGCCATTGAGATAAATGGATCTTTAAGAAGAAGACGGACGTGGGCGGTAATGTCACCATCCATGAAGCTCGACTTGTGGCGAAGAGTTCTTCACAAGTTCAAGGAGTTGACTACAATGAGATTTTCTCATTCATAGCGATGCTTAAGTCCGTCGGAATCATGTTAGCAATAGCTGCATTTATGAAATCTGGCGGATGGATGTCAAAATGAGTTTCCTTACTAGTTTTCGTAAGGAAAGGTTGTATGTGATACAATCAAAAGGTTTTGTCGATCCTAAGGATGCTAAAAGGTATGCTAGCTCCAGCGATCCTTATAAGGATGGAGTAAGCATCTCGGAGTTGGAATATGTACTTTGATAAGATGATCAAAGATTTTGGGTTTATACAAATTTATGAGAAACTTGTATTTCCAAAGAAGTGAGTGGGAGCACTATAAAATTTCGATGAGTATATGTTGTTGACATATTGTTGATCGAAATGATGTAGAATTTACGTAAAGCATATAGGGTTACTTGAAAAGTGTTTTCAATAGAAAACCTGGATTAAGCTACTTGAACATTGAGCATCAAGATCTATGAGGATAGATCAAAAGCGCTTAATGGTACTTTCAAATGAGCATATACCTTAACATGATCTTGAAGGTGTTCAAGATGGATCGATCGAAAGGAGTTCTTGCACGAGTTGAAAGGTATGAAGTTAAGACTTAAAGCTCGACCACGGCGAGAAAAGAGAAAGGACGAAGGTCGTCCCTATGTTTTCGAGGCGTAGGCTCTATAGTATGCTATCTTTGTGTACCGCACGGAAGTGTGCCTTGCCATGAGTCAGTCAAGGGTACAAGAATGATCCAGGAATGGATCATTGGACAACAGTCAAAATTGTCCTTGGAGTAAATAAGGACATGTTTCTCGATTATGGAGGTGATAAAGAGTTCGGCGTAAAGTGTTACGTCGATGCAAGCTTTAACACCTATCCGAGTGACTCTGAGTAGCAAACCGGATACGTATAATGGAGCAACCATTTGGAATAGCTCCAAGTGGAGCGTGGAAGCAGTGTTTACAATATGACCTAGAAATTTGCAAAGCACACACGGATCTGAAAGGTTCATACCCGTTGACTAAAACCTCTCTCACAAGCAGAACATGATCAAACCCCAGAACTCATTTGATGATGTTGGTCACATGGCGATGTGACCTGTCAATGTTAAATCACATAGCGATGTGAACTAGATTATTGACTCTAGTGCAAGTGGGAGACTGTTGGAAATATGCCCTAGAGGCAATAATAAAAGTATTATTATTATATTTCCTTGTTCATGATAATTGTCTTTTATTCATGCTATAAGCGTATTATCAGGAAATCGTAATACGTGTGAATACATAGACCACAATATGTCCCTAGTGAGCCTCTAGTTGACTAGCTCGTTGTGATCAGCAGATAGTCATGGTTTCTGACTATGGACATTGGATGTAGTTGATAACGGGATCACATCATTAGGAGAATGATGTGATGGACAAGACAATCCTAAGCATAGCACAAAGATCGTGTAGTTCGTTTGCTAGAGCTTTTCCAATGTCAAGTATCTCTTCCTTAGACCATGAGATCGTGTAACTCCCGGATACCGTAGGAGTGCTTTGGGTGTATCAAGCGTCCTGGCGTAAGCGGGTGACTATAAAGGTGCACTACTGGTATCTCCGAAAGTGTCATTGGGTTGACACGGATCGAGGCTGGGATTTGTCACTCCGTGCAAGCGGAGAGGTATCTCTGGGCCCACTCGGTAGGACATCATCATAATGTGCACAATGTGATTAAGGGGTTGATCACGGGATGATGTGTTGCGGAGCGAGTAAAGAGACTTGCGTAGCGAGATTGAACAAGGTATCGGTATACCGGCGATCGAATCTCGGGCAAGTAAAATACCGCTAGACAAAGGGAATTGTATCACGGGATCGGTGAGTCCTTGACATCGTGGTTCATCCGATGAGATCATCGTGGAACATGTAGGAGCCAACATGGGTATCCAGATCCGCTGTTGGTTATTGATCGGAGAACGTCTCGGTCATGTCTACATGTCTCCGAACCCGTAGGGTCTACACATAAGGTTCGATGGCGCTAGGGTTATAAAGGAAGCTTGTATGTGGTTACGAATGTTGTTGAGTCCGGATGAGATCCGGACATCACGAGGAGTTCGGAATGGTCGGAGGTAAAGATTTATATATGGGAAGTCTGTTTTGGTCACGGAAAAGTTTGGGGTTTATCGATAACGTCTGGGACCACCGGAGGGTCGAGGGTCCACCAAGTGGGGCCACCTGCCCGAGAGGCTGCATGGGCCAAGTGTGGGAGGGACCAGCCCGGGTGGGCTGGTGCGCCCCCACCAAGGCCCAAGGCGCCTAGGGCTGGGGAAACCCTAAAGGCGCCTCCCTTGCCTTGGGGGGCAAGGCAGCCCCCAGCCGCCGCCCCTCCTCGGATTGGATCTGAGGGGCGGCCTCCCCTCCCTTGCCCCTATATATATGGGGGGTGGGAGGCAGCCATACCATGTTACAGGCGCAGCCCTCCCCTCTCCCAGTACTCCTCCTCTCCCTTGGTGCTTGGCGAAGCCTGCTGGGATGCCACGCTCCTCCATCACCACCACGCCGTTGTCTTTGCTGCTGGAGGAGTCTTCCTCAACCTCTCCCTCTCTCCTTGCTGGATCAAGGCGGGGAGGCGTCACCGGGCTGTATGTGTGTTGAGCAGCGAGGTGCCGTCCGTTCGACCTTGGATCATCGGTGATTTGAATCACGGCAGTGCGACTCCATCAACCCGTTCACTTGAGCGCTTCCGCTCAGCGATCTACAAGGGTATGTAGATGCACTCTCTTTCTACTCGTTGCTGGTCTCTCCATAGATAGATCTTGGTGACACGTAGGAAAATTTTGAATTTACTCGTTCCCCAACGATTGATTCTCCACCTCATTCTGAAATTCCTTGAACTTTTCAAAGGTCTTAGACTTGTGTTTCATTAAGTAGACATACCCATATCTACTCAAGTCATCGGTGAGAGTGAGAACATAACGATATCCTCCATGAGCCTCAACGCTCATTGGACCGCTTTTACATCGGTATGTATGATTTCCAACAAGTTGGTTGCTCGCTCCATTGTTCCGGAGAAGCGGAGTCTTGGTCATTTGCCTAAGAGGCATGGTTAGCATGTGTCAAGCGATTCATAATCAAGAGACTCTAAAGTCCATCGGCATGGAGCTTCTTCATGCGCTTGACACCAATGTGACCAAGGCGGCGATGCCACAAGTATGTGGGACTATCGTTATCAACTTTACATCTTTTGGCATCCACACTATGAACATGTGTAATATTACGCTCGAGATTCATTAGAATAAACCATTGACCATCGAGACATGACCATAAAACATATCTCTCATATAAATCGAACAACCATTATTCTCGAGACTTAAATGAGTAGCCATCTCGTATCAAGCGAGATCCGGATACAATGTTCATGCTCAAACTTGGCACTAAATAACAATTATTAAGGTTCAAAACTAATCCGTGGGTAAATGTAGAGAGCGGCGCGCGGCGCGTCACATCGACTCTGGAACCATTCCCGCGCGCATCGTCACCTCGTCCTTCGCCGATCTCCGTTTATTCCGTAGCTCTGCTGTGAGTTACAAATATGAGCAACGGCACGGTATCAAATACCGGGAGTTACTACGAGTCTTGGTAAGGTACACATCAATTACATGTATATCAAATATACCTTTGGTGTTGCGGCCTTCTTATCCGCTAAGTATTTGGGGCAGTTCCGCTTCGATGACCCTTCCCTTGCAATAAAAGCACTTTCGATCTCGGGCTTGGGTCCATTCTTTGACTTCTTCCGGCAAGCGGCTTCTGGGCGCGGCAACATCTTTGCCGTCCTTCTTGAAGTTCTTCTTCCCTTGCCCTTCTTGAACTTAGTGGTCTTATTGACCATCAACACTTGATGTTCTTTCTTGATTTCAGCCTCTGCTGACTTGACGTGAGTACACTTCAGGAATGGTCTTCACCATCCCACGCATGTTGTAGTTCATCACAAAGCTCTTGTAGCTTGGTGGAAGCGGCGGAGGATTCATCAATGACCGCCTCATCACGGGAGGTTAATGTTTAGCTGGGTCATACGGTTGTGCAACCCGGACATCTTGAGGATGTGCTCCTTGTGAACTATTTTCCTCCATCTTACAAGCTGTAGAACTTGTCGGAGACATCATATCTCGACCGGGCATGAGCTTGGAAAACTAGTTTCAGCTCTTGAACATCTCATATGCTCCGTGATGCTCAAAAGCGCTTTTGGAGCCCGGTTCTAAGCTGTAGAGCATGCCGCCTTGAGCGAGGAGTAATCATCGAGCAGAGTCGCGAGACGTTCAAATCGTCTTGCAATCTTTGGGAGAGCAGGTGGGTCACCTAACGGTGCTTCTAGGACATCTTGTTTCTTGGCAGCTATGAGGATGATCCTCGGGTTAGGACCCGATCCGTATAGTTCTTTGCATCATCTTTCAGCTTGGTTTTCTCTAGGAGCGCGTTGAAGTTCATGTTGACATTAGCGTTGGCCATTGATCTACAAGACATATTTGCAAAGGTTTTAGACTAAGTTCATGATAATAAAGTTCTAATCAAAATTATGAACTCCCACTTAGATTAGACATCCTCTAGTCATCTAAGTGTTACGATCCGAGTCGACTAGCCCATGTCCGATCATCACGTGAGACGGACTAGTCATCATCGGTGAACATCTTCATGTTGATCGTATCTTCCATCGACTCGTGTTCGACCTTTCGGTCTCCGTGTTCGAGGCCATGTGCGTACATGCTAGGCTCGTCAAGTTAACCCTAAGTGTTTTATTTGTGTAAAACTGTCTTACACCCGTTGTATGTGAGCGTAAGGATCCATCACACCGATCATCACGTGGTGCTTAGAAGCGACGAACTGTAGCAGCGGTGCACAGTTAGGGAGAACACTTCTTGAAATTTTATGAGGATCATCTTATTTACTACCGTCGCCTTAAGTAAACAAGATGCATAAACATAATAAACATCACATGCAATTATATAGTTGTGACATGATATGGCCAATATCATCAAGCTCCATTGATCTCCATCTTCGGGGCTCCATGATCATCTTGTCACCGGCTTGACACCATGATCTCCATCATCATGATCTCCATCATCGTGTCTTCATGAAGTTGTCACGCTAAGCGACTACTTCTACTTCTATGACTAACGCGTTTAGTAATGAAGTAAAGTAGTTTACATGGCGTTCTTCAATGACACGCAGGTCATACTAAAAAATAAAGACAACTCCTATGGCTCCTGCGGTTGTCATACTCATCGACATGCAAGTCGTGAATCCTATTACAAGAACATGATCTCATACATCACAATTCATCATTCATCACAACTTTTGGCCATATCACATCACATGATCAATCGCTGCAAAAACAAGTTAGGCGTCCTCTAATTGTTGTTGCATCTTTTCGTGGCTGCGATTGGGTTCTAGCAAACGTTTTTCTTACCTCGAATCACCACAACGTGATTTTGTCAACTTCTATTTACCCTTCATAAGGGCCTTGTTCATCGAATCCGCTCCAACTAAAGTGGGAGAGCAGGACACCCGCCAGCCACCTTATGCAACTAGTGCATGTCGATCGGTGGAACCGGTCTCACGTAAGCGTCGTGTAAGGTTGGTCGGGCGCTTCATCCCACAATACCGTTGAGCAAGAAAAGACTAGTAGAGGCAAGTAAGATGACAAGATCAGCGCCCACAACAAATTGTGTTCTACTCGTGCATTAGAGAACTACGCATAGACCTAGCTCATGATGCCCTTTGTTGGGGAGCGTTGCGAAAATTAAAAATTTCCTCGTGTCACCCTTGTAGATCGCTAAGCGGAAGCGTTCAAGTGAGCAGGGGTTGATGGAGTCGTACTCGTCGTGATCCAAATCACCGATGATCAAGTGCGAGCATACGGCACCTCCGCGTTCAACACATGTACAGCCGGTGGCGTCTCCCACGCCTTGATCCGGCAAGGAGAGAGGAGAGGTTGAGAAGACTCCATCCAGCAGCAGACAACAGCATGGTGGTGATGGAGGCGTGGCAATCCAGCAGGGCTTCGCTAAGCACCACGGGAGAGGAGGAGTACTTGGGAGAGAGGAGGGCTGCAACCAAAGGCGGAGATCGAATCACGTGTGTTGTGTCATCTCATGGGCAGCCCTATGCCTCACTATTTATAGGGGAGAGGGCTGCGCCAGTAACTTCGTGTGTAGCTCCCATCGCCTCCCCACTATATATAGGGGTGGAGGGGCTGGTTTCTTGCCCTCAAGTCCATTGGGGCGTTGGCCAAGGTGGGAGGAAAGAAATCCCATCATTTCCTTCCCCACCGATTGTTATCCCCCTTTTTAGGGATCTTGATCTTATCCTTGGGATATGATCTTATTCCTTCTAAGGGGGATCTTGGTCTTGCTTTGACCAGGGGTGTGGGGCCTTGCCCCACTACCCACGTTCATGTGGGTCCCCCATGCAGGTGGGCCCCACTCCGGAACCTTCTAGAACCTTCCGGTACAATACCGAAAAATCCCGAACATTTTCCGGTGGCCAAAATAGGACTTCCATATATAAATCTTTACCTCCGGACCATTTGGAACTCCTCGTGACGTCCGGGATCTCATCCGGGACTCGAACAACATTTGGTAACCACATACAAACTTCCTTTATAACCCTAAGCGTCATCGAACCTTAAGTGTGTAGACCCTACGGGTTCGGAGACATGTAGACATGGCCAGAGGCGTTCTCCACTCAATAACCAACAGCGGGATCTGGATACCCATGTTGGCTCCCACATGTTCCACGATGATCTCATCGGATGAACCACGATGTCAAGGACTCAATCGATCCGTATACAATTCCCTTTGTCTAGCGGTATATTACTTGCCGAGATTCGATCGTCGGTATACCGATACCTTGTTCAATCTCGTTACCGGCAAGTCTCTTTACTCGTTCCGCAACACATCATCCGTGATCAACCCCTTGGTCACATTGTGCACATTATGATGATGTCCTACCGAGTGGGCCCAGATACCTCTCCATTTACGGAGTGACAAATCGATCTCAATCCATGTCAACCCAGAGACACTTTCGGAGATACCTGTAGTGCACCTTTATGATCACCCGATTCGTTGTGACGTTTGATACACCAAAGCACTCCTACGGTATCCGGGAGTTACGATCTCATGTTCTAAGGAAGAGATACTTGACATTGGAAAAGCTCTAGAAAAGCGAACTACGATCTTTGTGCTATGCTTAGGATTGGGTCTTGTCCATCACATCATTCTCCTAATGATGTGATCCCGTTATCAACGACATCCAATGTCCATAGCAGAAACCATGACTATCTGTTGATCTGTGAGCTAGTCAACTAGAGGCTCACTAGGGACATATTGTGGTCTATGTATTCACACGTGTATTACGATTTCCGGATAATACTGATTTATAGCATGAATAAAAGACAATTATCATGAACAAGGAAATATAATA
Organism: Aegilops speltoides; assembly: GCA_021437245.1. NCBI lineage: Eukaryota > Viridiplantae > Streptophyta > Magnoliopsida > Poales > Poaceae > Aegilops > Aegilops speltoides. The sequence goes on along the minus strand of JAHHZJ010001750.1, from coordinate 951,228 downwards.
ATACTTTTATTATTGCCTCTAGGGCATATTTCCAACAATTAGAGCCTCGTCTCTCTTTGTTGGGCTTAACACGCCTAGAGAGTAAAGATGTCGACTAGGGATTAGGATTCTCGACACTCTTAGTTTTGATGGCACAAATTTTGATGTTTGGGTAATTCGCATGCTTAATCTCTTTAGAGTCATGGACCCAAATTTAGAGCAAATTGTAGATATGGGTTTTTCTCCTCCAAAGGATCCCCAAAGATTATCTTTAGAGGATGAGAAAAACTCTTATTTCAATGCTCAAGCCTCTAATGTGCTTTTCGATGCTTTGAGCAATGTAGTTATATTTCAACTCATGCCGTTCGGGATGCTCATGAGTTATGGACAAAGCTTCAAGATAAATATGGTGTGTCCAAGATTTGTTGGGATGGTTGTTCTCCCTCCACCTCCGGTCATATAGTCTTTTCAACTTCTTCTACTTCACCTACATGTGGTTTGCCACAAGGTAATGATATGGTGAGTAGTGTTGGTCATTGCAATGATGATAGTATGCTTATTGTGGATGATCCTTCATCACTATATTATTGCAATGCTCCCTCTTTGGGCTTTAACACTTCGAGCACTCCAAATGTTTCACGTGCTTGTGTTGATAGTCCTTGCATATCATGTAGAAATTGCTTGACTAAATATCATGATGATATGCTTGCTATGTCTTGTTGCCATGATAAAAATGCATCTATTTCCTCGAATTGTTGTGCTAACAATGTAGAGGAAACCGAACACTCCATGGAACAAGATGTGGTATTTAATGGTGCCTCAAGGGATCCTACATCATCATCTATTGTGTTTTGCCTTATGGCTAAGGCGTCAAAGGTATCTCCTACTTTGTACCCCAATATGTCTCTTGATGATGATGTTGATGCTAATGATGATGAGGATAATGATGAAGAGAATGGTAATGTTGCCTCCTTAAAAATTAAGGGGGAAATGGTTTTTAAAGCTCTTCATAAAAATAAAATTGCTCGTTCCAACTTCATGGAAATTATGTCCATTGCTATTGAGACCAAGAAATATATTGATGAGTTGGAATCTTGTCTTGAGGAGCATGAGGTCACCATTGATAAAATGGAAGGTCATGGGCGTGATTAAGCTAATGAGATTGCGGACCTCTCTCAAGCTCTTGAACTTGAACAAACCACCAAGGAATCTCTTGAGGAGACTTTTGCTCTAGAATTGTCTAGAGTGAAGAAATCTACTGATAGAGCTCTTGAGGTGGCCAATGTTTTTGAAACTAAAAATGCTAAGCTTGAAGTTTCTCATGCTAGACTCCTTGAGGATTTTGAGCACCTCGAAAATGGCTCAAGGGTCATCAAGGGTGAGCTCATCAAACTCACCGAGTCTCATGCTCAACTTGAAGCCGCTTATTTAAAAGAGCTTGCCAAGTTGCCTTCTCCTCTTGTTGTTAATTATGATGCTTGTGCTACTAATTCTATTACTTGTGAAGCATCCATTTTGAAGGAGAATGTTGAGCTACGGGCTCAACTTGAGGTGCTATCTTGCAATTATGGGAAATTGGAAGAAAGTCATGAAAAGCTCTCAAGCTCTCATGATGATTTTCTAGTATCCCATAGTGTGTTGGGGAGCGTTGCGAAAATTAAAATTTTTCCTCTGGCTTCACCAAGATCCATCTATGAGTTCATCTAAGCAGCGAGTATTGGGAGAGAGTTTGCATCTACATACCACTTGTAGATCGCGTGCGGAAGCTTGCAAGGTGATGATGGAGTCGTACTCGAGCGTGATTCGGATCACCGATGTCCAAGTCTTGAGCGGACAGCACCTCCGCGTTCAACACACGTATGGGACGGCGGCGTCTCCTCTGTCTTGATCCAGCAAGGAGGAAGGAGAGGTTGAGGAAGACAGCTCCACCGGCGGCCTGACGGCGTGGTGATGGTGGAGAAGCGATACTCAAGCGGGGCTTGCCGAGCTCTTACGGAGGAGGAGAAGTGTTGGGGAGGGAGGGCTGCGCCTTGGAGATGGGTACAGCAGCCCCTCCTCCCCCCTTTATAGGCCCCACAGAAGTGGCGGCCTGGAGATCCAATCTCTGGGGGCGGCGGCAAAGGGGTGGAGTGCCCCCAAGCCGGTGGGGTGCCCCCCCTAGGGTTTCAACCCTAGGCACGGGGTGGGCCTGGGGGCACACCAGCCCACTATGGGCTGGTTCCCCCCACTTCAGCCCATGGGGCCCTCCGGGATAGGTGGTCCCACCGGTGGACCCAGGGACCCTTCGGTGGTCCGTGCTTTCTGGAGACCGAAACTTTCCCGATGGCGAAACACCACTTCCTATATATTATTCTTTACCTCCGGACCCTTGGAACTCCTCGTGACGTCAGGGATCTCATCAGGGACTCCAAACAACATTCGGTAGTCACATACTTGACTTCCTACTAACCCTAGCTTCACCGAACCTTAAGTGTGTAGACCCTACGGGTTCGGAGACCTTGAACATGACCGAGGCGACTCCGGGCAATAACCAACAGCGAGTCTGGATACCCATGTTGGCTCCCACATGCTCCTCGATGATTTCATCGGTTGAACCACGATGTCGAGATTGATCAAACCACATATGCAATTCCCTTTGTCAATCGATGCGTTACTTGCGAGACTTCGATCGTCGGTATCCCAATACCTTATTCGGTCTCATTACCGGCAAGTCACTTTACTCGTTCCGTAATGCATGATCCGTGACCAACACCTTGGTCACCTTGAGCTCATTATGATGATGCATTCTTGAGTGGGCGGAGATACCTCTCCGTCATACGGAGTGACAAATCGATCTCGATCCGTGTCAACCCAGGATACTTTCGGAGATACCTGTAATGCACCTTTATAGTCACCCGATTCGTTGTGACGTTTGATACACCAAAGGCACTCCTCGGTAACAAGGGAGTTACGATCTCATGGTCGAAGGAAGAGATACTTGACATTGGCAAAGCTTCTAGCAAGCGAACTATCGATCTTTTATGATATGCTTATGATTGGGTCTTGTCCATCACATCATTCTCCTAATGATGTGATCCGTTATCAACGACATCCAATGTCCATAGTCGAGAATCCATGACCATCTATTGATCTGTGGGCTAGTCGACTAGAGGCTCACTAGGGACATATTGGGGTCTAAGTGTTCACCGTGTATTACGATTTCCGGATAATACTGATTATAGCATGAACAAAGACAATTATCATGAACATTGAAATATAATAATACTTTTATTATTGCCTCTAGGGCATATTTCCATGATCTCCCACTTGCACTAGAGTCACTAATCTAGTTACATTGTGATGAATCGAACACCCATAGAGTTACGGTGTTGATCATGTTTTGCCTTGAGAGGTTTAGTCAGCGGATCTGCGACATTGGATCCGTGTGCACTTTGCAAATCTCTATGTCTCCATCTTGAACATTTTCACGGATGGAGTTGAAGCGGCGCTTGATGTGCTGGTCTTCTTGTGAAACACAGGCTCCTTGGCAAGGGCAATAGCTCGGTGTTGTCACGAAGATTTTGATCGGCCCGACGCATTGGGTATGACTACTAGGTCGGTGATGAACTCCTTCACCAAAATCGCTTCATCGCTGCCTCCGAGGCTGCCATGTACTCCGCTTCACATGTGGATCCCGCCACGGCGCTCGCTTGCGGTGCACCAGCTCTTGCTCCACCATTCAACATATACGTATCCGGTTTGTGACTTAGAGTCATCGGATCTGAGTCGAAGCTAAGCGTCGGCGTAACCCTTCTGACGAGCTCTTCGTCTCCTCCATAAGCGAAACATGTCCTTTGTCCTTTTCGGTGCCAGGGATATTCTTGACCGTTGTCCGGTGTTCCTTGCGGGATTACTTTGGTATCTTGCAACCAAACTTACGGCAAGGTTTACATCAGTGCAGTACACAACATGGCATACATAATAGATCCTATGGCTGAAGCATAGGGATGACACTCATCTCTTCTTTATCTTTTGCGTGGTGGGTGGTGAGTGAGCTCAATCTCACACCTTGTAACATAGGCAAGAACCCTTTCTTGGACTGATCCATTTGAACCTCTTCAAAATCTTATCAAGGTATGTGCTTTGTGAAAGACCTATGAGGCGTCTCGATCTATCCCTATAGATCTTGATGCCTAATATATAAGCACTTCTCCAAGGTCCTTCATTGAAAAACACTTGTTCAAGTAGGCCTTAATGCTGTCGAAGTTTTGTATCATTTCCCATCAAGAGTATGTCATCTACATATAATAGGAGAAATGCTCTGAGCTCCCACTCACTTTCTTATGTAAACGAGGCTTCTCCATAAGTCGCATAAACTAAGCGCTTTGATCATCTCATCAAAGCGAATGTTCTAACTCGAGATGCTTGCAGTCCATAAATGGATCGTTGGAGCTTGCATACTTTATTAGCGTTACGAGGATCGACAAAACCTTCGGCTGCATCATATCAGCTCTTCCTTAAGATGTCCGTTAAGGAATGCCGTTTTGATGTCCATCGCCATATCTCATAATCATAGTATCGCGCAATTGCTAACATGATTGGACGGACTTAAGCTTCGCTACGGAGAGAATGTCTCGTCGTAGTCAATCCCTTGAACTTGTCGATAACCCTTAGCGACAAGTCGAGCTTTATAGATGGTAACATTACCATCGCGTCCGTCTTCTTCTTAAAAATCCATTTGTTTTCTATCGCTCGCCGATCATTAAACAAGTCTGTCAAAGTCCATACTTTGTTTTCATACATGGATTCTATCTCGGTTTCATGGCTTCAAGCCATTTGTTGGAATCGGGCCGCCATCGCTTCTTCATAGTTGAAGGTTCATTGTTGTCTAACAACATGATTTCCATAACAGGGTTGCCGTACCACTCAGTGCGGAGCGTGTCCTCGTGGACCTTGAAGTTCATTAGCAACTTGATCCGAAGTACCTTGATCATCATCATTGTTTTCCTCTTGATTGGTGTGGGCATCACGAGAGCGGTCTCTGCGCGCACCACCTTCCCGTTCGAGAGGTAGTACTTCATCGAGTTCTACTTTCCTCCCACTTACTTCTTTGAGAGAAACTCATTTTCGAAAGCATCCGTTCTTGGCAACAAAGATCTTGCCTTGGATCTTAAGTAGAAGGTATACCCGACGGTTTCCTTAGGGTATCCTATGAATCGCATTTTCCGACTTGGGTTCGAGCTTTTCAGGTTGAAGTTTCTTGACATAAGCATCGCATCCCCAAACTTTTAGAAGCGACAGCTTAGGTTTCTTCCCAAACCATAATTCATACGGTGTCGTCTCAGCAGTTTAGATCGTGCCCTATTTAAAGTGAATGTAGCTGTCTCTAGGCGTATCCCCAAAATGATAGCGATAAATCGGTAAGAGACATCATAGACGCACCATATCCAATAGAGTGCGATTCTGACGTTCGGACACACCGTTTATTTGAGGTGTTCGGTAGGCGTGAGTTGTGAAACGATTCTACATTTATTTAAGTGTGTGCCAAATTCGTGACTTAAGTATTCTCCTCCATGATCGATCGTAGGAACTTTATCTTTCGGTCACGTTGATTCTCCACCTCATTCTGAAATTCCTTGAACTTTTCAAAGGTCTCGGACTTGTGTTTCATTAAGTAGACATACCCATATCTACTCAAGTCATCGGTGAGAGTGAGAACATAACGATATCCTCCATGACCTCAACGCTCATTGGACCGCACACATCGGTATGTATGATTTCCAACAAGTTGGTTGCTCGCTCCATTGTTCGGAGAGCGGAGTCTTGGTCATTTGCCTAAGAGGCATGGTTAGCATGTGTCAAGCGATTCATAATCAAGAGACTCTAAAAGTCCATCAGCATGGAGCTTCTTCATGCGCTTGACACCAATGTGACCAAGGCGGCAGTGCCACAAGTATGTGGGACTATTGTTGGGGATATTACCACTAGGTGTAAACCGGCCAAGTTTGTGCCGGGTTAGCTCTGCTAGTGGTGTAGTCACGGAAAGGCCCAAGGCCTATAGTCGGTTTAGAACTTATAGCCGTAAACCGGCCTGATGTATGACTTGTATTGTAAGTTAGGAATAGGGAGATACCAACGGGATCACAGTATGAACGGTTGGGACTCTACTAAACCGGCAGGCGTCACTCGTGTATATAAGGGGCGACCGGCGGTTCAAACAGAACAACCACAACTCGAGCCTAAGCGAAGCTTATTTGCTCCTAGCCATCGAGACTACATCAATTCCATCACAACTAGGCGTAGGCTTTTACCTTCATCGAAGGGCGAACTAGTATAAAACCCTCGTGTCTTTGTGTCGTTTTAACCCCTGCAAATAAACCCGTAGCGATGGCTCCACGACTAAGTCCTTATGCTAGGACATCTGCGTGACAAATCCCGCGACAGTTGGCGCCCACCGTGGGGCTATCGCCACGATGGTTTGGCGATCTTGGAGGGCAAGCTCAAAGGACTCGAAGGCTACGTCGTGGGCGGATGACCAAGAGTCGTCGCGGTCGGATCTACATCGGCGATCTTTGGATGGGGTCGAGGCGATTCAATCGAATATGGATACGGGTCCGTTCGGTAGGCATACGTTTTCATCGGCAAGACCGGAGGGCTGGACGGGCGGAACACTGCACCGACTTCATCGAGGCGGCTCATCGCGCGACCAGCCCGGGCTAAACCGGCCGTGAAGCATGTCTTCGTTGGAGCTACCTATGGAGGAGTATGATGCGGTTCGAGCGCGATAGCGAGACCGTCGTTTACTCGGCGATGAATCTTGAAGGAGAGACCGAGTCATTGTACCAGGCTGCGGGATGGTATGATCGAGGCTGTTCGATGGTGGCGATATTCGGACCCCCAAGCGGCTAAACGGATCGGTGTATTCATGGCGATGCGCGGCCGCATAACCTCTCTTCAACCGCGGCAGCAATGCTTTCCGGTTCAGCGGCGGCGTGAGGCGAGGAGGCCGGTGCGACCGCCGGTTCAAGTTTTGTCGAATCTGTTTGATCGCTAGCGGCGCTCATGGCGGAGGATAACCCAGCGGATCGGGGAGGCTCATAGCGAGAAATCGTGAAGGTGAAGAGCGAGATCCGCGCCAAGCCAGCGGATCTAGCGGCGAAAAAGGCGCATAGCGCGAGCGGGCGCTTTAGATGCACAAGCTTACAAACTCATGCTTGACCAGAGGCGCGTCGCGAGAGGTGTTAAAGCGGAAATCGGATCGCGTCGCCCTCGAGTTTGACCCTAGAAACCTCTTCCGGACCCGGGCGGACCCGATAACCCGCCCCAGCCGCGAGGTGAACGGATTGAGGCACGGGGAAGCAGGGCGGCGGTCCAACAGCGCCCGATGGAGCCCCACAGCGAGAATCTGTGATTCCTCCGCGATCTGAGCGCCCGGGCCATTACTCTAACCCTATGGACAACCTTATCGCAGCGGCCGCCGCCGATTGGGCGATCGATCGAAGAGATTCCCCTGGCAGTTGAGACACGCCGGGTTAAGGCTTCTCGGACTGCACTAATCCGGCGAGAGCGTATTCATACAGCCGCGATCGGATTCACTCGCCCGTCCAAGCGAACTCTGGCGGCGCATGGATGAACCGGCCCTATCAAATGTAGCGGGACCGTGAAGTGGCCGAGGCAATCACCGAATAAGGCGGCGCTTCGTAATGCTCGGGAGGTGGTGGATCGGGCCGGAGCACGCGAGGAAGCGAGTTAGCAGCCGCGAGGATGATGCGAATCACACACACCGGTTAGCCCTACCACCGTCACGATGCGAGTCGCATCCGCTCTGGGAGTGCCTGTTTAATCCCGCTCTCGCAATGTCGTCGCCTAAGATTTTAAGGGCCCGCGCAAGGTGCCAAATTACACCGCAGATCTATCCTGAGCGTGGATTGAGAGTTATGAGATGGCCATGGAGATGCTAGATGTTGATGAAGCGGCGTGTGCAAAGTACTTCACCATGATGATGGAGGCACAGCCGTGCTTGGTTGAAAAGCTTGCCACCCAACTCTATCGGTTAAGTAGGGTCGATTCACGGGCCCGGTTTATCCGAAATTTCAAGGATACATGTAAGCAGCCCAAGTCCATAGTAGACCTGGCGGCTGCGTTCGAGGAAGAAGAGTCACAACCCGTTAGATGCGCCATGTGTGCGATATTTTGCACTCACGGGATCGGATCAATCTTGACTCGGCGATCATCACATTGGAAAGCAAGCTGCGGTTTGAGCCTCTGAAACTTAAGCTGGGGCGTATGAAGCGGTTACGCAATGATCACGGGACCCTCATGACCGCTTTGGTAAAATATGCCGATTGAGGCGGTACCAAGGATCTGAAGCGGATGATGATGAAGCGGGGAAGGAAAGAAGAATGGCAACTCAAGCAGCAGCATTTCAAACCGGCTGGTCACGGAAGCGGGGGCAAGCGCAAAGGCGATGATTTCGTAGCCAACACTAATCTTGCGGAGACGAGGCCCGGCGCGAGAGCAAAGCGAATCGGGGTCCAAATGCTGGTGCAAGCCGTTTGAATTACTTGTTGAATCAGCCTTGTCCCAAACACGGGACGAAAAAAACCCATCGAATCATCTTTGGAAAAGACTGTTCTATTATGCAAGAGTTCAAAAATTCCGATGCTTTCCGATATGACCGGGGATCGGTGGTGGTTCGGGATCCGGTTTTCATGGGCGGGTCGGGGCGGACTTCGGTTCGAGGACATAACCGAGGCAATTTCAATAACGAGTAATCCAGGTAGCCAATGACGGCGGCGGTCGAGCTATCGAGCCAGCCAAGCGGTTGAATGGCGGGCGGTATCATATTTTCACAACCAGCTTGGACAAGCGGGATCGGAAGCTTCACAAGCAGGCGATAAATTCTGTTGAACCGGCTTTGCCACGGTATTTGCATTGGTCGAGCAGCCTATCGTATGGGCGAGAGGACCATCCCCACAGGTTGATAATCCGGGTCAGTGGCTTTGGTAGTAGATCCCGGGTTGGGGTTATAAGTTTACTAAGGTACTTATGGATGGAGGAAGCGGTATCAATATATTGTATTATGACACTTTCCGTCGCATGGGTCTCACGGACAAAGATCTCGAGACCGTCAATACGGTGTTCCATGGTGTAGTGCGGGAAAATCTGCTTATCTGTTGGCAAGATAGTTACGGATGTGGCCTTTGGAGATGAGCATGATTCGATGCGAAAAGCTAACTTTTGAAGTAGTGAAAATCCGGAGCCCATACCATGCCTTGTTTGGGCGGCGGCTTATGCTAAGTTCATGGCACGACCTTGTTATATCTACTTGCAGCTCAAAATGCGGGTTATAAAGGAACAATAACGGTGCATGGAAGTCGACGAGTCGCTTTGGAATGTGAGGAAGGAGATGCAGCTTATGCGAGGCGATGCGTGCCACGGAGGAGTTGAAATTTTATAAGGACAATGTTGATCCGGCGGATATGACCCCTTTGAAGAAGCCTACTCTGAGCATGAATTGGATCTGAAATTCAAATCGGTGGTTGAAACCAAGCTTGTTGACTTTGTGCGGCGATTAGTCCAAGCAGTTCAGCTTTATCGGTGCCAACTGGATCCTAAATAGGAAGGCGCGCTCATCGAGTTCATCCGTGAGAACCGGGATATCTTTGCATGGAAGCCATCGACATGCCGGGTGTACTGAGGAACTCGTTGAGCACACATAATGTGGATCCTAAGTATAAACCGGTGAAAGCAGTTCCTCCGCCGGTTTAATGAAGAGAGCATAAGGCCATTGGGGAAGAGGTAGCGAGCTCTGGCGGATGGTTTTATCATTGAAGTGTTTCATCGAGTGGCTTGCTAATCCGGTGCTGGTCCTTAAGAAAAAGCGGCACTGGCGTATGTGTGTGGATTACACAGATCTCAACAAGGCTGTCCGATAGATCCTTTTGCTCTCCCCGCATCGATCAGTTATTGATGCCACGGCGGGATGTGGCGTTTAAGTTTTTGGGCGCATACTCGGATATCATCGAGATCAAAATGGCGATTAAGGACCGGGAGAAGGCGGCGTTTATAACTCCTTTTGGAGCCTTACGCTATGTATCTATGCCTTTTGGGCTCAAGAGTGCCAGGCTACTTATCGGAGGTGTGTGCTGAAATTGCTTGCATACATGATTGGCGCAATGTGCGCTTATGTAGATGACATTGTGGTGAAATCAAGACAAAAGGAGACACGGTGGAAGATTTGAAGGAAACTTTCGACAACTTGCGCATTTATAAGATGATGCTTAATCCGGCCAAGTGTGTGTTTGGTGTTCGGTGGCAAGTTATTGGGGTTCACGGTGTCCAACGAGAGAATCGAGGCCAATCCGGAGAAAATTAAAGCCATCACCTCCTTGGCTAAACCAAAGTGTATCAGCGATGTTCAGCGCTTGGCAGGCGGATTGCGGCATTGAGCGGTTTATCGGCCGCCTCGGAGAAGGCCATTCCTTTATACCAGATGCTAAGGAAGGCGGATCATTTTATGCAGAGTCCATTTCTTGTGAAGCTTTCGAGGACCTAAAGCGGCAATTGGCCAACCCGCCCGTCCTTGCGGCTCCGGTTGACAAGGAACGCTGTTATTATATGTGGCGGCAAATGCGGCGGTGGCGTAGCCATTGTGGTAAGCGCAAGGAGGCGAAAGAATATCGGTTCAGCGGCGGTTTATTATATCGATGAAGTACTTATCGAGTCAGCGAGTATCCGCATTGGCGAAGCTAGTCTATGGTGTTTTTATGGCCAGCGAAAGGTGAAACAATATTTCCAAGGGCATCCTATTACAGTGGTTAGTTCAGCTCCTTTGGGTGATCTCATACAAAACCGGGAGGCGACTGGCCGGATTGCAAAATGGGCCATCGAGCTTGGGCCACATGGGCTAAGGTATATACCGTGCACAGCAGTGAAGTCACAAGCCCTTGTTGACTTCATTAACGACTGGACGGAGTTACAAGCACCAGAGGAGAAGCGGATCACACATCTTGGACTATTCATTTTGCCGGGTCCGAGGCAATTGGAAGGCTCGAAATTGGGGTCGTTTTAACTTCCCACAAGGTGATAAGTTTTATTCGTTCTCCGTTTAATGTTCCCTTGTACTAATAATGCAGCTGAGTCTGAAGCCTTGCTCCATGGCCTCCGGATGGCTAAGGAGATGAACTTAAGCGGGTTAAGTGCTTTGGTGACTCGGACTGGTGGCTCGGCAAGTGTCGGCACTTGGGATTCTAAGGACCCCTCATGGCTGCATATCGTCGGCGGTGGATAATATTGCGAGGTTGTTTCAAGGGCTATCAAGTGGATCATGTGGATCACCGGAAGAACGAAGCGGCCGGCGCTTTAAGCCGTTTGGGTTCTCGGCGTAAACGGTTCCCCTAATGTTTTCCTCGGCGTCTTGTACAATCCGTCGGTTCGGCTCCTGGTGAAGCGGTTTGGCAATTCTGATCCGGAGTCTCGGTTGGTGGCAGCATTACATACTATTCCGGATTGGGCGGTTCCTTACCTTGCATATATGACTCGAGGAGAGTTGCGAGACGATGAAGTTCTAGCGAGCGGATAATCCGGCGCTCCAAGTCTATAGCGATTCTTAATGGTGAGTTGCATCATTGCGGTGTTTGAGGCGTTTCAACGCTGCGTTTCCCCGAGGAAGGTTGTGAAATTCTCGAGAAATTCATGAAGGGATTGTGGGCATCACGCCGGTCCAAAGTCCACAGTGGCGAAGGCATTCCGTCATGGGTTTTCTTGGTTAACTGCTCATCTTGATCACGGAGGACTTGGTCAAGCGGTGCGATGGATGTCGAAATTCTCGAGCGTGCTCATGTCTGGGCGCGAATTGCGTATGATCCCAATAACGTGGCCGTTTGCGACACAGGGGCTGGATATGGTCGGGCCCTTTAAGCGATCAAGGATAAGAAGACCCACTGTTAGTGGCGGTGGACAAGTTCACCAAGTGGGTTGAAGCGGAACACAGTCGATAAGTGTGATGCGGCAGCAGCGATGCAGTTCATCAAAAGGTGATTTTCGGTTTGTCTTTCCACAGTATCATTCTTGACAATGGCACTAATCTATCCAAGGGAGCTATGAAAGAATTACGTGAGCGTGAGCATATCGGCTTGATGTATCGTCGATGGCGCACCCCAGTCCAGCGGGCGGCGAGCGTGCTAATCGGAAATCTTGCGGTATCAAACCCGACTTCGGTTCCATTACGAGAGAACACCGGGTCTTTGGGTTGAAGAGCTCCCATCGGTACTATGGAGTATCAATACTCGCCAAACCGGTCTCTTGGCTACGCCTTTCTTCATGGTTTATGGGCGAAGCGGTTCTCCCGGCGATGTCGAGCACGATTAGCCCGTGTGGCGGCTTATGTTGAAGCGGACAATGAGTGGCACGACAGGGCGCTTTGGACCTCTTGGATGAGGGCGTGATATGGCAGCCGCTCGATCGGCTATTTACCGGCAGGATCTCCGTCGTTATCACAGCCGCGGGTTAAGACCGAGCCTTTCGGGAAGGAGATTTGGTGCTTCGTCTCATCAAGACCAGAACAGATATGCACAAGTTATCCCGCCTTGGGAAGGGCCCTTTGTGGTCGGCAGAATCTACACAATGGTTCCTACTATCGGTTGATATTCGAGAGCATAAAGACTCACGTCGTCGGAGGAGGAGACCAATAGGCCGTGGAATATAGCTCATCTTGACCTTACTACACGAGTCATCGGCTCGGTTTATGTACATAGCATAACAATGTATATATTATCTTGATATAATAAAAATCAGGGCCTCGGCTAAGCGGGGTCTCTGTCTTTCTTTTCATGTGTGGTTACATGGAGTGCCTCTGTTTTTAAGCGGCCTCCGGTTTACCCTTAGACGATTATATTTATCACTTGGGGGCTTGGTCATATCCGAACCAACGCAACACCTCTTGATAGGCGTAAGCCACCGGATCACAGGGGGCTTGGTATATCCGAACCAACATAACACCTCTTGGCGCGTAAGCCACCCGATCATTGGGGACACGGTCACGTCTGAACAGTCCGCCTCTTGGTCGGCCAATAGGGCCAGCGTCACTTGGAGGCTTGGTCGAACCCGAACCAATGTCATGCCACTTGGCGGCGTACTCGCCACGAGTCTTTGGGGACTGGCCGACTAGCACCATCGCTTCGCCTTTGGGGGCTTGGTTGCGTCGACCATGGTAATGCCATCGACCAGCTCCATGAAGCTTTCCTTTTACAAAGAGTTATTGCCTTTGTTGCCATATTTGGTATTCGATTTTTGTTGCGTTTCCAACTCGGCGAATATTTTTATCGGTTTAGCTATCGGTAACAAGCTGATAGTACAGGTTTAGTATTACACGAAGTTTTTATTTTTCGGTTTACCATCTTCGGTTCATCCTTATGGAGAAACATGGGGGCTTGTCTTGATTGACCGCTTATGAGGAGTTATTGTTTCCCCAAATGGTCATGGTTGCTTAAAGGCCTCCGCTTCAAGATTAGCTCATGACTTCATGCCAAAGTATGGCGGTATTTGTATCACAAAGTAATTGATTTTCATACACAAAATCTATTGGATGCCATAAACCGGTGGCGGTATCACCGCTGCCGAGTTCAATTTTTGGTTGTAGGGAGTATGACTTAAACAAAAGTTTCCTCGTCTGCGAAGGCATACCCGAACAACAAAGTTATTGACTAAGATTATTACAAGGCAACACGATTGCCCAAATGATCGATGTTTTCTAAACCGGCTACGGTTCACGATCGTTCTTCATCCTCGCCGCTTGACATCCTCCTCTCTACCCATTGGTGGAAATCCACGAAGTCGATCGATGCCCATCGGCAACGAAAAACAGCTTCCTCATGAATCAAAACAGCGGCTCAATGTCGGGGCGTAGGTGTGCTTACGGATTGGAGGATCAAGTTTTCGGTTCAAAAGTTGGGCGGACACACGCTTATTCGACCATTGTATTGGGCTTGGTAGTGCTCCAAATCGGCTTCTTCCGCCAATTGACAAGCAAGCGGGCGTCTTGCACGGTTTATTGCATAAGTCCTCTTCACTAAAGTCCAAGCCGTCTTCCTTCACCTTTGGGATAGCCAGAGCTGCTTCCACGGGATCAAAATCGGCACCGAGGCTTTGGCCCGAATCAAAGCGTTGATGGCTCCGGTTACGTGCGGCAGACTTCTTTACCTCCTCAATCCGAGAAGGCGGGATGGATAGCGGTTCAAGGTGTCTTGGATCGGGGCGGCGCCGGGTTGTTATGTGACATTGTGGTAATCACTGCGCTGGGCTCGGTATCTGTTGCTCCACTAAAGTGTAGACGACCTTGATTTTTTCCGCACGTCGTTCCCCAAGTGCCCAGCGTGTGCTGCATTTCATAACGGACAGTTTTAAGCCGAATCTTTGGAGCAGCGGGAAAAGTAAATTACACTTATTCACGGGGACTTACGAAGATGGCTGCCGTCATAGAATGCACTTGCCGCTTCACGGTGTCGGATCATCTACCACGGTTTAAGGGCGGCTTGACATTTTACGCCCGTTTGAGCAAGTTAGCCTTTTCGGTGGCCCGACGGCTGTTCCTTCTTCATGTTATCCTTTGCTTGTTACGCAGCGGTCGGGGCAATAGTTAGCTCCTTCTTGGCTTTATGCATCTCGACTTTCTTTGGGTGCCAATCTTTGCTGTAAATCGGCAATCCGATCATCCTTGATTTTCACCTCAGCACGCATATTGGCGGTATCATCGGCCAGCAATTAAAGTTCAAGTCTCAACCACACAACATCGTTATATACTTGACACTTGGGGCTAATGTACCTTCAATTTTCTACTACTAATACATGGAAAAGTCCCAAGTTCAATACAGTATTCAACTCGGCGCTTGGGGCTAATGGCTATTTGATTTTATTAAAGTGTAAATCAGAAGTTGTTGGAGTGCGGTTTAAGTATGCAAAATTAAACCGGCCTGCTAATTATGAGGAAGATTGCAAAGTCTATCAAAGAAAGTTATCAAGTACCGGTTTGATCAACGATAGCAAACCGGCCCTTAGGGGCTACAAGGATTACTATATCGGTAATGAGGAAAGGAGCGTTACCTCAAACTTGTCTCTCATCAGTTTCACCAAGCCAGCTTCATAATCACGGCTACTGTAAAGCCGGTTTAGATATCCGGAATGAAGGTCTTGGGCACTCATAGCGGCGTATGTTTCCAGCTCTACATTCCACTTTCCCTTGTTAAAAGTGGAAGAGTCCTCTTTCACGGTATGCGGGTTAGAGTTGCAGGCATTCCCGGTTGAGTGACCCGTTCGGTGATTACAACGTCGTCATCCTTCGATTGACGGATCGTGTGGGCGCTTTTGTTTGATTGGATTGTGAGGATTTTCAAACCCGGACGATGCAGGCGGCTGGATCAGCAGACATTGAAGCGATCATGAGCCTCTCCTCGAGAATCACATCTTCTTGAACCGGGGATCACTCGGAATGTCTTCAAAAGCAACATTTTGAGATCTGGCGCTGTTCATGATTTGAAGCGGCAGCCTCTTGACTGTTTTCTCCAGCGAGCTTTCTTCTTTGGGTTTGGTTTAGTTACGAAGAAACAAAAAATTCAAGTAAGGCACATACATTCTGAAGAAATTGACAAGCATATGGCCATTTTGACTTACCCATGACTATCTTCAATGGTGGAAGCTGAGTGGTTGATGATTAGCGGATGATGAATGAGAGGTGACACGATAATCGGTCGGACGGATTAAGAGGTCGACGGAATAAACCCGCTTTGGAATTCAAGGTAATAAAATGGTTGGAAACCTCGGTGCGGCGCTTCGGCGGGCTGTTTAGTAAACGGCGAGAGGTAACTACATCCATTGTCTTGGGGTTGTCTTGGCGGACCTCGTCTTCTTTGTGTCTTCATAAAGTTTGGGATCCAAGTGAGCAAGAGGGTGAGAAAAGTTAACTTTCCGGTTTGCCGGCGAAATTTTGGTGAAGGTAAGTTTGTTGAATCGGAAGAAAGAATGGTTACCTCGGCAAATCCAGCGTTCTTTGGCCAGCGTCATCGACAAGCATCGTCATCAATAAGGCGTGTAAAAACAAGCCAAGAGAATCAAGTTCGGATTACCCACATCATCATCGATGGCGGATCGAGGCAAGCCGTGGTTTTTCCTCTTGTGGTAGTTCTTGACAACCTTTGTTTTGGGCGGGTTAGCCGCCCGACCTTGTCGCTTTGTCTTGAGAGAGTTTTTTACTCCAAAGCGGATTATCACCTGGATCACAAATAATTGAGAATTGGAAGTATGAAAGCAATAGCGAGTATTTAATGATGACCACGGATTAGAGACTTCTGCGGGAGGTGTGTTGAAGGTGCGATGAGGAGCCAAGCGGTTTGGGCACAAAGGTGCTCCGGTTCATTCAGCATCTTCCTCCTTGAATCTGTGACTTCATCTTGAGCAGTTCGATTTGGTGTGTCGGAGTGGGTCATCGGCGCTGCGGTATATTGGCACATCAAGCGGAGCGTCGGCTCGAAGCAATATGCCCCAAGATAACCAACGGCGTGCGGATCGATCCGGTCAAACCGTTGGCCATGAAGGCCGAAGCTTGGATAATTGTGGAGCATATTTGCTTCTCTCTTTAGCGATCGTCGTTGCGGAAAGGATGAGTGTTCTGAGCGCTTCTCGGGCGGAAGCCGGGTAAAGGATTTTCGCCTTGAGAAGTGTCTTTGCGGTAGAACCAAGTCGCGTTCCACTCTTTGGGATGAGTATGGAGTTTGGCGTGGGGATAAGTGATCTCCTTCCTCTTACGGATAGCCATACCGCCCAATTCGGTATTGGGGCCATCGGTGAATTGATGCGACGGTTTAGGTGGAAGAGATCCGGAACAGCTCAACGAAGGCTCCTCTTGCGAGATATGCTTGGACAGACGCGAAAATGGCACAAGTTAGTAGCGAAATTGGGGCGATATCTTGGGGACGGAGTTGAAAGTTGGCCATTACGTCCGGTAAAACTTTGACCGGGCGGTTTGAAACCCGAACAGGTGATCATGAAAACTATAACTTCACCTTCTGAGGTGTGGGAGGACATTCCTCTCCGGGAACCCTCAATGGATGGTATTTCGGTCATCAAAGCGTGATCGACACTAACTCATTCAGTTGCGTCTCGAGAGGCGGGAAGGACCTAGTTGCATTCATACACTGTTTGGCCATCATGAGGTCTACAAGGAGAAGAATCCGGTTTAAGAAAGTACTCATTCTGAGTAATTGATCTAAGTTATGATAAACCGGAGGAGGTTCCGGCGAATCAGTTCGATATGATATGATGTCGGATATATGTTGGCGGTTCAACACGGGGACTAATGGTGTGCGATGCGGTTTAGCAATTTTGATATTATGGTGAGTTAAACCGCCTAATCGTGGCTTCAAAGAAATGGGCGAAACAGGTTTCACAAGGGTTCATGTTTATTATGGATCAAAAGCGAGTTTTGAAAAAAGCAGGAAAAGCGTCGCAGTAAAGGAAAGCGAGGATGCACCATAAGATATATATATATGTAGAAGATCTATGGGATTGAGATAAGAAAGTGCAGCGGATAGCGAGGAATCTTCGTTTGAGTGCAGGACGGGATTCATAGCATGGTTCAAAAGCTAGAAAGGTGAGAGCATACGAAGAACATGGTATGAAGCTTGAACCCTAAAACAGATCTAAGATGACGAACAGATCAAGAAGGGTAAGAGATTTACACAGAAGCGGAGGAGATGCGGAGAAAGGCGCAATATTCTGGTCGAACAGGTTGATCAGTGGCCAAGGTCGAAGCGAGCGTTGATAGCGACAGCCAGGCTCCAAAGCAGCGGCGCAAGGAAGAAGAAGAGGAAGCGAAGGAAGGAATAGAATGACCCTTCGGTCTTATTTATAAAGCGGTAAAACTAGGTCAGCAGCGTGAATCGAGGATGGTCATTAAAGAAGGCGTTATAAAGGATAAACTTCAAGATGGCGTCATGCGGTTCTGATGACGAAAGCAATGATGTCATGCGGTTTACTGCGATGATGACGTGACGATTTATTACACAAAGAAGATATCCAAGATGCAGGTTTTATGAAGAATTGACATGAACCAGTTCAAATCAATCAGGGGCCTAATGTTGGGGATATTACCACTAGGTGTAAACCGGCCAAGTTTGGGCGGGTTAGCTCTGCTAGTGGTGTAGTCCGCGGAAGGCCCAAGGCCTATAGTCGGTTTAGAACTTATAGCCGTAAACCGGCCTGATGTATGACTTGTATTGTAAGTTAGGAATAGGGAGATACCAACGGGATCAGTATGAACGGTTGGGACTCTATAAACCGGCAGGCGTCACTCGTGTATATAAGGGGCGGCCGGCGGTTCAAACAGACAACCACAACTCGAGCCTAAGCGAAGCTTATTTGCTCCTAGCCATCGAGACTACATCAATTCCATCACAACTAGGCGTAGGCTTTTACCTTCATCGAAGGGGCGAACTAGTATAAAACCCTCGTGTCTTTGTGTCGTTTTAAGCAACGGGTTTACGCCCGAGGTTGGGCGCATGAAGGGGGTGCGGCATGGCGAAGAGCCCACGCCAGCATCGGCCGTCGCCGTGCGCCCGCTGCACCGGAGAAGCCAGGCTGGCGGCGAGAACGTGCCAGGATCTCCCAGCGAGCGAGCAGGCCGAGTCTGCTGCATCACGCCACATGCTCCGTAACGCCACGCCAGTGCTACGCGCGACGTGCAACCAAAACAGCCACAAATATGCAGACCTGCTAGCCCGCACCATCACCCGTGCGCCACCACGATCACGAGGCCATGGATGCAGATGGGACCCAACTTGAGGCAAGAAAGCGCGTGCGCATGAGTCACAGTGATGCCTAGTTAGAATGTTGCAGGAGTTGCATGGCGCGGAGGATGGCACTTTACGAGACTCGCGCGTGCGCTGTCACGATCGCCACCGCCGCCTGCGTCCAATGTAGAGCCACGCATGTATGCGCATCGGCCCCCAGGAGGCAACTAGGCCCATGAGCATGCACGGTGATACTGCAAATAGAAAGGAAGGCATAAAGCTACAAGCAAAGCCGGGGGCCGCGCAGATCCAATCTGACGCCTCCGACATGCACCGATCAGCCCTGCCACTGTCACGACGCACGGGCAGCGGAATGACAACGTCCAAATCGCTACTCACGGACTCGACAGTAAAATTAAATAAAGCCACACACTAAACACTGGTCACCGAAATGCTGGTCCTTGCAAAATTCAATAGAGGTCTTAGTAACCAGGAAATGGAGCAATGTGCTTCAGAGCGCAACATCGAGTGAAAGGCAGCTTTGATGGTCCAGAGCAAGACTGCACCTGCATGAGGAGACGAAAGTGCAACGCTTGAGGCACAATTCCCGATCGCTGGATGTACGTGGGAGATCAAGAAAGTTGGCGTCACGCGAACAGGCGATTAGTACTCAAAGGACAATACATTAATCAAGCTCCAGGCCGGGCCTGTACAGTATCAACATGCACCAATGCAGTACATGCATTCCAGGTCATTGCCGTGCACGTTACTGCATTTACATGCCCTGAGGAAATTGTGTAACTTAGGCCAGTTTCATGAATGGAGGCTACTGTATCGGGTAGCAAAGCGTGAGTCCGTAGTGAATACGGAGCTGTCCGGTACCCATTCAGTGGCTCAGTTGTCGTAAAATGGACGGTGATATATGCTGAATTCTGTGTCTTGCAGGACACGGCTAATGCCGCCTCGGTACTTGAGTAGCCTGGCGTTCCTATCATCTTCATCGCAATTAGTTGCGGCCGTGTAGGATCTACTATGGCTAATGATACAAATATTGAGTGAATGGAGACATGTGGCTTATAGCACGTACTGGAATTGATCGGTCAATTTTGAAGGCTGGTCCTCAACATTAAAGGTACTCTCATGTGAAAATGTTACGTTGCGACTGTTTGTATTTATGGCAACTTTAAAAGTTGAATAGTATCATGCACAAGATGAATGGATATTATACATGTACATCCTTGGTGGAGTGCCCCAAGCCGGGTGGGCGCCCCCCCCCCCTAGGGTTTCAACCCTAGGCGGGGGTGGGCCTGAGGCGCACCAGCCCACTATGGGCTGGTTCCTCCCACTTCAGCCCATGGGGCCCTCCGAGATAGGTGGCCCCACCGGTGGACCCAGGACCCTTCGGTGGTCCGATGCTTTATCAGGAGACCCCAAACTTTCCGATGGCGAAACACAACTTCCTATATATTATTCTTTACCTCCGGACCCTTCGGAACTCCTCGTGACGTCCGGGATCTCATCCGGACTCGAACAACATTCGTAGTCACATACTTGACTTCCTACTAACCCTAGCGTCACGAACCTTAAGTGTGTAGACCCTACGGGTTGGGAGACACGAGACATGACCGAGACGACTCGGGCAATAACCAACAGCGGGTCGGATACCCATGTTGGCTCCACATGCTCCTCGATGATTTCATCGGTTGAACCACGATGTCGAGGATTGATCAAACCACATATGCAATTCCCTTTGTCAATCGATGCGTTACTTGCCGAGACTCGATCGTCGGTATCCCAATACCTTGTTCGGTCTCGTTCGGGAAAGTCACTTTACTCGTTCCGTAATGCATGATCCGTGACCAACACCTTGGTCACCTTGAGCTCATTATGATGATGCATTACCGAGTGGGCCCAGAGATACCTCTCCGTCATAACGGATGACAAATCCAGTCTCGATCCGTGTCAACCCAACAGATACTTTCGGAGATACCTGTAATGCACCTTTATAGTCACCCGATTCGTTGTGACGTTTGATACACCAAAGGCACTCCTACGGTAACCGGAGTTACACGATCTCATGGTCGAAGGAAGAGATACTCGACATTGGCAAAGCTTCTAGCAAGCGAACTATCGATCTTTTATGATATGCTTATGATTGGGTCTTGTCCATCACATCATTCTCCTAATGATGTGATCCGTTATCAACGACATCCAATGTCCATAGTCGAAACCATGACCATCTATTGATCTGTGGGCTAGTCAACTAGAGGCTCACTAGGGACATATTGGGGTCTAAGTGTTCACACGTATTACGATTTCGGATAATCTGATTATAGCATGAAGAAAAGACTATTATCATGAACATTGAAATATAATAATACTTTTATTATTTCCTCTAGGGCATATTTCCAACATAGTGTGCTAAAGACAGCTCATGAGGCCATGATTGCTAAGGTAACATCTAGTGAGCCTCATGTGGATACTAGCACTACTTCTAGTCAAAATAGTATATTGCCATGTGCTAGTCCTTGTAATTCATCTACTCACAATGTTGGTACATCTTGTGATGAATTGCTTTCCTTGCCTTGTTGCTCTAACGATGAAGCTTATACTTCCTCTAGTACTTGTGTTGAGACTAACCATGTAGAGGAAATCAAAGAGCTCAAGGCCCAAGTCACTTCTTTGAAGAAAGACTTGGAAAAGTGTCATGAAGGGAAGGCCACACTCAACAATATCTTGAGTGTGCAAAAATCCCCCAATGACAAAGGTGGACTTGGATTCAACTCCAACAAGAAGAAGAAGTCCAAGTTGAACAAGAAGAAGGGCCAAGAACAAGTCAAGAATTCGGCCAAGATTGTTTGCTTCAAGTGCAAAGTTGAAGGGCATCATGTTAGATCTTGCCCATTGAAGAAGAAGGCCATTAGTGTCAAGCAACAAGGGAAGAGGGCACAAGTTCAATCTCATGCTCAACATCAGTTGAAGAAAGGCCTCTTCCCAAGAAGACTCAAGTTAATTCTTCTCAAATTGAGAAATCAAGTGAGAAGAAAGTGAAGAGTAGACGTTGCTACTTATGTCGTGAGAAAGGTCACGTTGCTTCTTCATGCACTAGTGGTAACTTATCCAACCCAATTATTATTGATGATATCTATTCTCTTGGTAAGGATAAGGTTGGCAATGTGTTTGCCAAGTTTGTTGGTACTCAAAGTGGTGTAAAGCAAAGAACCATTTGGTAGCCAAACCTATTGTGACTAACCTCTTAGGACCCAACTTGGTTGGGGACCAACAAGCTCAAACTTGATCAATATGTGTTGTTGGAGGGCATTGGAGACTTGGCTACATTATGAAGAATTAAGGGGACTTCATCATTCTCTTTGTCTCAAGCCAAGTCAATTGGATTATCAAGTTTCCATCTTATATCAATGTGCCTCCTTGCGGTAACTTGTACTTAAATTGTTTACCTTGAAAGTTACTTGCCCCCTTGCATGTTTTGGTTTTGTTCCTTGCATGTGTTTGTATATGATGTGTCTCCAAATTGCCTTTGTGTATATTGGTTTGCACACCATGTACTTGTGTGTCGTTCGTTGAGCCTTAGTGCATCTTGTTTATTTCTTAGTTGGCTCTTGTGAGAGATTAACGGAATATCCATTATGGGGGAGTGGTGTGCTTTGTGCACCTCACAATCCTATAAATGTGTGAACATGAGTAATACCATCTAGTATTGATATTTCAAGATTATCTAGTCGCTAGGTGGTATATCTCCATGAGAAATTCAAATTCTAAAAATTCCATTGATTATCTCGTGTTGGATCATCTTATTGTCTCTTGTTAAGTTTTCTTCATTGGTATCACATTATGGGGGAGTAATATGCTATGTATATTACTAGCCTAGAAAATGTGTACCTTTGAGATGTTGTCACCTAGTATTGATATTGTAGATTTTCTTGTTCCTAGGTGGCATGTTAGCTCTACAAGTTGCAATTTGCTTGTGTGTGGTGTGAAGATGATATGGGATATCCTTGCTATCTACCACCGGGAATTCTTTCCATCTACTTCTTGTCTTTTGACAATTGGTAGTAATTTATGTGTGGTATTTATTGATCATCTTACATTGGCTTTTGTTTTACTTGCCTTTTCTCTTGCCAAGGTTTGTGTCAACTCCCGTTGTCTTCCATACCACATGTGGATCTTGTTTATTTCTTGTTCTCGTCTAGTGTTTTCTAGATATAGTGAAAGCGGTGATCCCACCCTGTGCATTTTGTATTCAAATACAAATCCTATATAATGCACAACTCGGGGAGCTATTCTATTTTCTTCAGAACACTCTTCTTGTGATCCTTATCAAGTGTGTTTTGGTGGAAGGCAAGCCATTTCTTTTTGGTACTTTGTGCCATCATGAAACTTTGTTGAGAGCTTGGTTTGTTTGGAACCATCCTCTCTTTGGGAGTCTGACATCTTTAGTTTAGTGTGTATCAATGGATATCTCATTCCTTGATGTATCTTTAATGATATCTTCCAAGTGATGATTTCTCCATTTGGTATCCTTTTCACTTGGCATTTCTTTGTCTTTTGGTTTCGGGTTTTGAAAGTCTTGAGCATGCATGTTTACTTCATCTATTTTATTTGGCATGCTTTCTTTCTTTGACCCAATATATAGGGGAAACTCCACCAAGTCTCAAATTGGATGAGATGTGCATGATGTTTATTTTCATATCTATATGCACATATTTATGTGGAGTTTGTCCTATGTATTAGTGTTTCTAACTATGTGGTCCCAATGAGTTTGGGTACCGTTTAGTCTGTGTTGTTCTTCTAGGAACATTTGGAGATACATTGGATGCTCGGCTCACTCACAAGGAAGGTGTTGTCACCATGTGCATATTGGAGTCAAGCTAGGATGATCAATGAACTACTATCTACCTTCAATTAGTATCTACTACATCCTTCCAATGGTATCTCGGTAACAAGTATCTATTCATGCTTTCCTCTCTTGCTTTCAACCTTGTGTAGGTTGCATCTTGGCATGATATTCATTTCATATCTTGTGATACTTGTTTCCTTTCTCAAAGCATCCCAACGATGATCTCTTGTTGCTAGTTGTGATGTCTTTGATGGATGTGTGATTGGAATTCATTTATATACAATAAAACCATATCTAGCCAAGTGCTATGCATTCAAGCAAATATCTTATTGGTATATTTATGACTTCCTTGTGGATATCTTGTTCCTTCGTGTTGTAACTATTTTGGGTGTACATCCTTCTTTGTAGATATATATATTTCATCATGATTTAAATGCATAGAACCTTATACACTTGAGAGAAATTACATCTCTAGTTGATATCCTTTCTTTCACGTCCACCTTGTCTTTCTTATGTTATTTCTTTGGTGGCTCCGTGAAAGCTTTTGCCTTGAGTGTGTGTCCTCTATCGTTGCATCTTGATGCACTCTTGTGTGGTGAAGATTATTTTCCTCATGCTTATCTTTACGAGCTTTTGCCATCTTAATTGGCATCCCTCGTCTTGATGAGGCTTTCATCTTCTATCTTCACCACAGGTCGTCACAAGCATAAGTTCTTTATATGCTTATTAGTAAGCTTGTGAAACCATTTGCTAGTTGTGTGTGGGAATGATAGGCCTTGCACCGTGTGCCTCATTCTTTCAAGACTATGTTGATGCTTAATGCTCATCCTAATTTTAGTCTTCTCAAGTGCTTCACCATGACTCATACACATCATTTTGGTTGAGCCTATTCTTAAGTTGCCTCTTTTACATGTTGCTCAACCATGTGCTTGTTGCAAGTGCTAGGCTTTGTTTCCCATATGCTCACTTGCCTTTGGATGTGAGTTTCTATTGATTACGGGGAGCTATGATCCTATTTTGTGAACTTTGTATTCAAATACAAAAATTCTTATGTGTGCACAAATCATGGGGAGCTTCTCTAGTTTCTTTAGAACACTCCTTTGCGCTTATCATAATATCTTTATTCTTGTGGCATGTAGGATCATTGGTCTAGTTGGTTCAATTGATATCCGTTGTTTGCTTGCTTCAATTGGTATCTTCTGATTGCTTGTGTCTCTCTTTGTTATGTCTTTGTGTCATATCTTTTTGTTGCAATCTTTGGGCCTCAATAAAGTTTGTCTTCCTCCAAGTATTGGTAGTTGGATATGTGTATTGCATTCCACTCTCTTGTTGAGAAATACACAATTTATGGAGGAACACCTTTTATTTTGGCCTTTTAGCTTTTCACCCATTTTGGCAATCGATGCCAATGGGGAGGAGTTTCGAGAGTTTGTGGAGAAGTCTTGAGTTTTCTCCTTGCTTTGGTTTTGGTTCCTAAGCATTTTCATCTCATTCTCATGCATCATTGGTCCTGGCCCAGGCGGTCTACAGCGGGAAAAGCGGTACTACCGCTTGAGCGATACTACCGCTTCTACTACCGCTTCTAGTACCGCAAAACCCAACACGAGAAAACACTGGTCTCGAATCGAGGCGGTAGTAGCGCGGAACAGCTGCGGTACTACGGCCGAAACCCGCAAGCGGTACTACCGCCCTGCGGAGCGGTACTACCGCTGAGAGCGGTACTACCGCTGGAGAGCTTCGGCGGTACTACCGCTGTGAGACCGTGGTACTACCGCCGCACGTAGCGGAGCAGAGCGGAAGAGAAGGGCAGCTCAAAGATGCGAAAGGAAGACAGCGGGTGTGATAGGGATGTGTGCGTGTTGATTCCACCTAGTCTTACCAGCGGATACCCTCTTGATAGTACGGTGACTCCTCTGAAACTAGTCCACCAACAACGAAGCGAAGGAGCTACACCGTCTTGAATAAAACACCGAGGGAGGAAATTGTCTCGTGCCAATGGATGAATCTCGAAAGAACTTAACGCACACGATTAGTCCGCAAAAGCATCATCATCAATCACCAAAACCACTTGGGGATAAATATGCCCTTACAACATCTTAGTGGGATCTATAAGGTCGAAAAGGCGGCTCCTTACCCTTATTCAGTCCTTAGATGTAAGCGAAACCACGAGTTCGCGCCAACCACGAGCTTCATGCCAAGCTTGACGCGGAGATGAGGCTGAAAGAGCTTCTTCGAGAGGAGGAATTGAAGTGGGCGTTGCGGGCCAAGGTCCGGCGAGTAGTCGAGGGGCGCGAACACTCGATTCTTTCACATGATTTCTAATGGTAAACATAGAAAGAAGAGGATCTTCCGGCTTGAACAAGATGAAGGAACGATTTTAGGACAGGAAAACCTAAAATTATACATTACCGAGTATTACAAGCAGTTGTTTGGACCCCGGAGGATAGCTGTGTGTCTCTGGATGAGTCCAGGATTGAGGATGTTCCTCAACTAACAGCAGTGGAGAACGATATTTTGGCGGCTCCGTTCACTGAGAAAGAAGTGTTCGAGGCTATATCGCAAATGAAAAATAATAAGGCTCCCGGTCCGGATGGATTTCCGGCTGAGTTTTATAAGAAGTGCCGGCACATCATTAAGGGGGGTCTGTTGCCCTTGTTCAATGATCTCTTCTCTGGCAGCTTGACTTTTCCAACTGAATTTTGGAATGATAACACTTCTTCCTAAGGAAGCAGAGGCTGTGAGAATTGAGCAATTCAGCCAATCTGTCTTCTTAATGTTAGTTTCAAATTTTCACCAAGGTCGGGACTAATAGGCTCACACATATCACGCATGTTGTGGTGCAGCCTACCCAAACTGCTTTCATACCGACAGAACATCCTTGAAGGGTAGTGGTCCTTCATGAAGTGCTCCATGAGATCCACACGAAAAAGCTAGGCGGAGTTGTATTCAAGGTGGATTTCGAAAGCGTCGATAAAGTCAAATGGCCTTTCCTTGGTAGGCCTTACGCATGAAGGGTTTTGATGAAGCTTGGTGGCGCCTGTAGAATCCTTCACGCAAAAAGGGACTGTCGAATTAAAGTGAATGATGACATTGGTCATTATTTCCAGACACACAAGGGCCTGAGACAAGGTGATCCAATCTCTCCTATTCGGTTCAACATTGTGATTGACATGTTGGCAATTCTGATAGGAAGGGCAAAGGAGGCCAGTCAGGTGGGTGGATTGGTGCCTCATCTAGTTGATGGAGGTGTATCCATCCTACAGTACGCTGATGATACAATCATCTTTATGGAGCACGACTTGGCAAAAGCATGAAATATGAAGCTGGTGTTATGCTTATTTGAACAATTGACTGGACTGAAGATCAATTTTCATAAAAGCGAGTTGTTCTGCTTTGGTAGAGCCAATGAGGAACAAGAGGCTTATAGGAAATTGTTTGGATGCGAATTGGGGGCGTTACCTTTCACATACTTAGGTATACCCATTCACCATCGTAAGGTGACAAGCGAGAGAATGGAAGAGCATCGAAGACCGGTTTGAGAAGAAACTTAGCTCTTTGGAAGGGCAAACTCATATCTTATGGAGGCCGATGATCCTTATTAATTCGGTGCTCACGAGTATGCCTATGTTTCTCTTATCTTTTTTGAAGTCCCGATTGGTGTTAGGAAAAGGCTGGACTTCTATCGATCCAGTTCTTCGGCGAGTGATGAAATAAAGAGAAAATACCGACTAGCCAAATGGGATATCATCATCGACCAAAGGACCGGGGGCCTTGGTATTGAGAATCTTGAAGTCAAAAACAGATGTCTTCTCGGCAAGTGGTTGTATAAACTTTCGATTGAAGCGAGGCCACGTGGTATGATTCTTCGTAGTAAGTATCTGCAGTCCAAGACGTTGTCCCAAACATGATGAGACCCACAGACTTCGCCGTTTTGGAAGGGGCTTATGAGAGTCAAAGCTGCCTTCTTTAATAGAACTAAGTTTATAGTCGGTAATGGTAACACCACTCGCTTACGGGAGGATACTTGGCTTCGTGAAACGCCGTTGGCGCTTCAGTATCCGTCCCTCAGATCGTATTGTTCAACGACGTGATGCTCTTGTTGCCACGAATTTGCAGTCCATTCCCTTAATATTCAGTTTAGGAGGCGCTTGTGGGCGACCGTGGGAAGCATGGCTTCATTTGGTGAGTAGGCGATGGAGGTTCAGCTATCTCATCAACCCGATAAGTTGTGTTGGAAGCTTATTAAGTCTGGAGAGTTCACAGTCAAGTCGATGTATATCGATGTCATTAACTCTAGTCTTATCCCTAGTTCCAAAGAGGTTTGGAAAGTCAAAGTTCCTTTGAAAATTTAAGTGTTTATGTGGTTTGTACATAAACAAGTCATTCTAACAAAGGATAATTTGGTTAAGCGCAACTGGACAGGATCTACTAGGTGTAGTTTTTGTGATAGGGACGAAACCATCAAGCACCTCTTCTTTGACTGCCCTTTGGCAAAGGTTTTGTGGCACACGGTGCATTTTGCCTTTAACATTACTCCTCTGAATTCGGTCAGTACGTTATTTGGAACGTGGCTTGTTAGGATAGAGTCCGAAACAGCTAGACACATTCGTGTAGGAGTATGTGCTTTGTTGTGGGCAATTTGGAATTGCAGAAATGATTTGACTTTTAACAGAAAAACGAATATTCATTTTTTGCAGGTTTTATTTCGAGCTACTGCGCTGATCCGTATGTTGTCCTTACTCACTCCGATGGAGGCCAGGGAGCGTTTGATTATTGGATCTGTCCGGTGGGAGATGGTAGTGCGGGATATCTTCAACCGGTTTGGATAACGGTCATGTAATAGGATAGGCAATTAGTTTACCTATCTTTGTTTTGCCAGTCGGTTGTGACTTTTGAGCCTTATGTTTTTGGCGTTGTGGCTCTTTGTGAGCTCGCCGTTATTTTACGACCTTGTTAAACAACTTTATTTATCTATTTATGTGGCCGTATGCATCGTTCTGATGCCAGGCCGGGAGACCCCTTTTCGGGGAAAAAATCAGGCCACTGCAAATTGCTGCGTGATGCCATCTATCGGAAACAGTCATCGTCTGCGTGATGCCTTGTAGGAGATGCCGAGAATCCTTCAGAGTTTGTTTATACGATGTCTGTCAGGTGATGGGACGTCTCGCGTCCGGTCCGGGGCTGCGCCCTCGCTCCCGCTTTTTGGACGTGCACTGCAGTACGTACGTGCGTGCACAGGCTAATCGACCATCAGTCAGTGCTGCTGGTGGCCGGTGGTAATCAGTGAGCGCCGCAGGCTTTGGTTAAGCTAGTACAGCTGTGGCTCAACACAGTGTTACCACCGCTGATCACTGCATGAGCATGAGCAGATTAGTACAGTAGACAACGCTTAACGAGAGTGAATGTTGAAAGAGGTTGCGCAGAGCTGCCACTGGCGACTTGTTTGCTGACATGACGGCACATCCATCATCAGGACAAGATAATGCTGTGCCCGCCCCGCCTGGATTCGCCTGTTGTTCCTCTCCCATTTACGTAGTAGTACTAACTAGCATAACCCGCGCGGCGACACGCCGCGCCTATTGATACATTATGCGAACAACAATATATATATATCTTCAGTGAACGGAAGCCGTGGATCCGTTCAAATTCAAAATCAAAGACAACATTGCTCAGAGAAACAAAATACACACCATGAATGTCAAAAGGCTTGCTCACTTGTCTATCCTAATGCTCTTCACACAGGACATGATAATCAAAACCAAACATAAACAGGAATCCAAAATTAAGGAATGCCACCAGTCTGACCAAATCAAATCCACAAACTGAACTTGGCCTCCGTCTCAATACACAAATCAACTATGTACAGAAACAACCTGACAACTATTAAACATGCGGGTACTGTACTACTTCCTAATCAGCCATGTACAGATCACATTACAACCACTCATAGTTTATACTCCCTCCATTCCATAACTTGGTGCATATAGATCTTATAAGAAGTCAAACTTCACAAACTTTGACCGACTTTATGGAGGAAAACTTTTACATCTAGAAGGTCAGACTTATATCGTTAGATTCATCATAAAATGTAGTTTCATATTCTGTATATGGTATTGTAGATATCAATAGTTTTCTCATTCTAGTGTGGCTTCCTGTGAGATTGGTGCGTGTGATGAAGAGGCATAGAGCTTTTGGAAATTATTTAATACAATGTTGTGGTGGCTTAGCACCGGTGTATGAGACAATTGGATCTTTAGTTTGTGAGCATCGAGGACATGTGCAATGCTATGATGTCGAAAAATTGTTGCACGTCTTCGCCATGATCTTATTAGTTTGTCATATGAACTAACTTTTTGAGCATTTATTTGCTGGCGAGCCATGTTGAAGTGCCATTGCTTGGTGTAGACTCGTACTTGTGCTGAAAATAGGCTTCTCTTGATAGCTTCAAAGGCATGATAACTATGGTCATTCATGACTATGTTAAAAGTGAGTGCAGAACAACAGATGTATTCCAAGGCAGCCTGGGCAACATTGCCTTGCTGATGCATTTCGCTGATTTGTTTTAGTGCAGATGTATGCCAAGACAGTCTGGGCAACATCAATCGGAAGTAGACATCAAAAAATAGCACCAACATGAATAAAATTGACTAAGTGAAACGGTATGTCGTACCGATGACATTGCTAGCATAAGCAAATGCTTTCATAAACCAAATAACCATCCTGTGGCATTTTAATTAGCTTGGTCGAGACGGCATGAAGGCTGACAACTGATATTTTACAATTGTTCCTCCATTCAAACAAAAATATTACTACGAATGACTGAAAGAAAAAAAAGATAGTGGTGTCTCCTTCCTTCCATCCCTCTCCTTTGAGAGCTCAGCCATGACCATAACTGATTTAGAGTGATGAAATAAATTTCTCATATGAACATGTTACAGGAGAGAAACTGCTGAAAATTGTCAAAATGAAGGTGAATCCACATAAGTTCTGTATGTATGCCGTGGTTTAGTGGCACGACTCTACATAAGAATGTGCATTCGACACGTTCTAAAATTTATGCATGGTGTCTCCTCTGTGATCCTAAGATAGCATTGTTGTCTCTTGACTTGCTATGCACCCTTTTAATTAAGCAAACATGCAAAGAAAACATTCACGCAGGCAAACATCACTAAATTTGACATGCTATCAGAAACAATCCTTAGCAAATCCTCTAAATATTCAGAGATGTGCTTGTGTATTTGTACAATCAACAATCAAGTACTATATAATCTAGCAGGTAGTGTTCTATGCAGGTCTTGAATTATATGACAGGTTTCCATTTACGACGACCTGCAAGGATTAAATGACCGAACCTGATTCATGATGCATATATATATATATCCTTCCCAGATATTACCTACTTTGCTGCTAATAATTACACTAACCATGACATTTCTTCCCTAATCATATTTACGTGTCATTGCGGGCCGTGTGCGTCGCTGCCACGGCCGGCAGCTCATACGTGATTAGCCGCACAATGACCGGCGATCGGTGCGAGCAGCTCGGATATAATCCTTAGCAGCGGCATCGACTCGAGGCAACTCTTGCGGTATGGGCACTGGTGGCGGCGACAGAGCCCCACTTTACGATCGCAGGCGGAAGTCTTTGTTGGATGCTGGATCATGTGTGCGGCGAGCTCCCTTTTGGATGGCTCGCGCGCCACGCAACAGCGTCGGGTTCTCCTGGTGCGCGCTGCCAAGGCCGAGAAGAAGCGATGCGGCGCCAAGACGGAGAGGAACCGATGCCACAGGGTGCTTGGCAGCCTCGAGGGCGAGATAGCACGTAGCACGCGAGCAGCTCCTCGAGGCCCCGCGGCGACGACGCCGGGACATCGTCATTCGCCGTGATCATCTTCGCCATGCTCGCCAGGAAGTACTCCTATGGTGCACATGCGCACCGCCTGCGACCAAAAAACACCGTAAGAATCATGGCGAGCAGGAGAACACTGCGAACCGCATGATGAACCCGTCCATCGGTACCACCCGATCATGGCGTAGACTACTAATAAGTAATAACAGCTCCCGAATTCTAGGTGAATGACACCCGAGCGACGGGCGCATGTCCGTGTCTTTCATTGATGGCCATAGTGATCATGAATTGCATGCAGTTGTAGACGATGAATTCCTTTGGTCGCGGCGGCCGTGATGGTGAGGATCTCTCGAGGCTTTGGCCCGCCGACGGCGATAGTGAGGTTCGGCAGCTCGCACTTGGCGGCGTCGGTGCCAACAGACTCCGCCACCCACGCACTGTGGGCCCACCTCGCCGTGGAAGCCATCGGCATGTTGGTGCAGGCGCCCAAAGGCATGATAACTATGGTCATTCATGACTATGTTAAAAGTGAGTGCAGAACAACAGATGTATTCCAAGGCAGCCTGGGCAACATTGCCTTGCTGATGCATTTCGCTGATTTGTTTTAGTGCAGATGTATACCAAGACAGTCTGGGCAACATCAATTGGAAGTAGACATAAAAAAATTAGCACCAACATGAATAAAATTGACTAAGTGAAACGGTATGTCGTACCGATGTCATTGCTAGCATAAGCAAATGCTTTCATAAAGCAAATAACCATCATGTGGCATTTTAATTAGCTTGGTCAATGCGGCATGAAGGCTGACAACTGATATTTTACAATTGTTCCTCCATTCAAACAAAAATATTACTACGAATGACTGAAAGAAAAAAAAGATAGTGGTGTCTCCTTCCCTTCCATCCCCTCTCCACTGAGAGCTCAGCCATGACCATAACTGATTTAGAGTGATGAAATAAATTTCTCGTATGAACATGTTACGGGGAGGAAACTGCAGAAAATTGTCAAAAATGAAGGTGAATCCACATAAGTTCGTATGTATGCCGTGGTTTAGTGGCACGACTCTACATAAGAATGTGCATTCTAACACGTTCTAAAATTTATGCATGGTGTCTCCTCTGTGATCCTAAGATAGCATTGTTGTCTCTTGACTTGCTATGCACCCTTTTAATTAAGCAAACATGCAAAGAAAACATTCACGCAGGCAAACATCACTAAATTTGACATGCTATCAGAAACAATCCTTAGCAAATCCTCTAAATATTAAGAGATGTGCTTGTGTATTTGTACAATCAACAATCAAGTACTATATAATCTAGCAGGTAGTGTTCTATGCAGGTACTGAATTATATGACAGGTTTTCATTTACGACGACCTGCAAGGATTAAATGACCAGAACCTGATTCATGATGCATATATATATATATATCCTTCCCAGATATTACCTACTTTGCTGCTAATAATTACACTAACCATGACATTTCTTCCCTAATCATATTTCGTAATCATTGCGCGGGCGGTGTGCGTCGTTGCCACAACCGACAGCTTCATACTGCGTGATTAGCCGCACAGCGACCGGCGATCGGTGCGAGGCAGCTCGGATATAATCCTTAGCAGCGGCATCGACTTGAGGCAACTCTTGCCAGGTATGAGCACCTGGTGGCGGCGACAGAGCCCCACTTTCTGATCGCAGGGCGGAAGTGCTGTTGGATGCCTGGATCATGCGTGCGGCGAGCTCCCTTTTGGATGGCTCGCGCGCCACGCAACAGCGTCGGGTTCTCCTGGTGCGCGTTGCCAAGGCCGAGAAGAAGCGATGCGGCGCCAAGACGGAGAGGAACCGATGCCACGGGGTGCTTGGCGGCGTCGAGGGCGAGATAGCACGTAGCACGTGAGGAGCTCCTCGAGGCCCCGCGGCGACGACGCCGGGACATCGTCATTCGCCGTGATCATCTTTGCCATGCTCGCCAGGAAGTACTCCTATGGTGCACAGGCGCACCGCCTGCGACCAAAAAACACCGGAAGAATCATGGCCAGCAGGAGAACACTGCAGAACCGCATGATGAACCCGTCCATCAGTACCACCCCTGTCACGATCGTAGACGACTAATAAGTAATAACAGCACCCCGAATTCCAGGTGAATGACACCCGAACGACGGGCGCATGTCCATGTCTTTCATTGATGGCCATAGTGATCATGAATTGCATGCGATTGCAGACGATGAATTCACTGGTCGCGGCGACGGCCGTGATGGTGAGGATCTCACCAGGGCTTTGGCCCGCCGACGGTGGTAGTGAGGTTCTCGGCAGCTCGCACTTGGCGGCGTCTGTGCCCACGGACTCCGCCACCCACGCACCGTGGGCCCACCTCGCCGTGGAAGCCATCGGCATGTTGGTGCAGGCACCCATGGATTCTGCCGCCCCACGCGGCCTCCAGAGGACGCCATGGCCATGTTTGTGCATGCGGCCACCAGCGTCACTGCGAACGTTGTTGCCATATCAATCACACAACAGCGGCGAACACGCCGCTAAGTCGCTGGATCAACGCCCGGCCGACATGCCACGGCGGCGGGAGAAGCGATGGCTGCCGGCGGGGCACCTCACCCCACATGCACGCCACCATTGCCTCCTCTCCCGATCGTGCCCTCCTCGCGAGCCTCCGCATCTTGTGGGCGCCATCCGGGGCCGATGGCGGCGGAGATGGGGACCCAACGGTGAGAGCTCCGGCAAGACGCGGTCCGGCGGTGAGGTCGGACATGGGATCGCCTAGTTTGGAGAAATTCGCAAGCGTGGTGAGGTCCGAAGCGATGGGGCAAAGCCTTTTTATACACGCCACCGAACAATCCGACGTGACGTGTCGTAACTTCATGACGAAGCGGCAACCGCTTTGTCGTCGAACCGAAAGCGCCGTAGCCAAATTGTAAATGCATACATACGTAGCATCCTCTCAATGGAGCAGCGAACACGCGAGGAAAAAGGCGAACTGCTTGGAAGGGTCGCGACACGAAGGCTCATGCATGCATGAGGAAAGAAATTAAGAAAAGGAGAAAAAAAGCTGCGGAAGAGCTCATAGTCAAATCGCCGAATCGGTTGAGCCCGCATGCGATGCGCCAATAGCAAACTGGCGCACGATTCTTACGGAGGAAAGGGACAGGACAAATCGATCAACAGGCAATAAAAATGCTAAACTTACCAAGAGAAGCCGCACACTAGTTCAAAAAATTTCAAACAAAACACCAAATCCACAAAGCACTTCTACCCCACCAGGTACCAAAATAATAGCACGTGTCACATGCAAATTCACTAGAGGTCATTTTCACACAAGTGGCACAACCTTGAGGCAAAAATTTGGCCTGGAATAGAGGCTTGGTTATTTCTTCAGTTGAAAAATTGGCGAGCTTTACTGTACCGGAGGCAAGCAAGCAGTGGTACTGCTGTGCAGTGTAGCAGCTGAACATCGGTTCCAGCTTGCACCCGGCCAAAGTTGCGGGCGCCTATCACGTTTGTGGCCAGACAAAAGTTGTCTCCTTTTTTATCTGCAAATGTTACTGTTGTTTTAAATAAATAAATGTGGACAGGTTCTAAGGGCCGGGCCGGCCCGGGCCGGCTACAGCGCTTCCAGACCATGGCCTGTAGCCCCGCCCGGCTTCACTGTGGCACTGTAGCCGCGGCCCGGTGTGCCCTGCTTCTATTCTAACCATGGCTACCAGCGGTACATGAGAAATCTGAATAAACTAGCCAGCCAGGACACTGGTTGCTGACTTGCTGTCGTGTCACACAAATAAAAATTGAATCCCGTAAAGTAAAGATAACGAGGCCATGTGTGTTTCACACCATTAATTAGGGCTCAGCTTGTGTGGCGGAATGGGACAGGAGGAGGGAGGTACGTACTGTTCTGAATTTCTGTTGTGCATTCAAGAAAGGCCTGGGATCCTGTTCTGAATTTCTGACAGGAGGAGGGAGGTACGTACGTACATGGGTGTTAAACACCAGTTTCAGTCTTCAGGCGAGGTGGACGATGGATAGCAATGGGCAATACTTTCGAGAGTGGCGTTGCAGAGGCCGAGCATCACGTAGCTCGGTATCCCCTTCGTGGGAATGGACTTCGTGATTCATTCCTGTGAGGCATTTCCTAGATATACGATTCAATATACATCCGCGTGAATAGTGTGTAGCCGTATGGGAGTTATACACTGTCAGGCCCTGGTCGCACACGTTAAATGGATGTGACATGCCTGCGTTAGCACAGGATAAGTCTGCCCGTCTGCAGTTGCATCGACAATAATTGCCGAACTGGCCCAACGAAAAAGCTACTTCAAAAGTATCAATTTTCTATTTGGCAATTTTCTGTATATGCACCGTCAGCGCGTTTCTCTATTTTTTATGAACTAATTTACAAATTAGTGTGCAATTAGCTACTATTTTTTAGCAAACAAGTAACTAACTGTGTCTTTTTTTTAAGTTCACTTAA
This sequence comes from Aegilops speltoides, assembly GCA_021437245.1. Classification (NCBI taxonomy): domain Eukaryota; kingdom Viridiplantae; phylum Streptophyta; class Magnoliopsida; order Poales; family Poaceae; genus Aegilops; species Aegilops speltoides. The sequence goes on along the minus strand of JAHHZJ010001750.1, from coordinate 915,313 downwards.
GATGGTCCTCTCTTTTTTATAAACTAATCCACAAATTAGTGTACAATTAGCCACTGTTTGTTTAGCAAGCTGTGTTATTTTATTATATACTCACGGTTTAAAAGAAAAGGAATAAATTATAACAGTTTCTTTCCTTAATTATACCACAACAATGTCCACACTAACCCCATGCAATCATTAATGGTCTATTACCTCATATTACCTTCTAGGTAGGAGCTACTCCCTCCATTTTGATTTACTCCGCATATTAACTTTGACCGACGTCAAACTTTATAAAATTTAAACAAGTTTGTAGAAAACAGATTAACATTAACAATAACAAATCTATATGATGTGAAAAGACATTCAGTTATAATTCAATGGTATTTATTCGGTGGTTTATATGTTAATGTTTTTTTTCTACAAACTTGTTGAAATTTTATCAAGTTTGACTTTCAACAAGCCTAATATACAGAGTAAACAAAAATAAAGGAAGTAATTGTTATACCAGCTAGTAGGTAATTAAAATTTAATGGTCTATATTGCTTTGGACCACCTTGAAATTTCTCTAAAAAAATGGTATGTCGCCGTTCGGGTGCTAATAACACACGTTCATTGCGGATTTCTTTGTTTCTATAAAACTAATCCAGAAATTGGTGTGCAATTTTTTTTAACGAACAATTAGCTAATTGTGCGCCTTTTCTTTAAAAAAATACCTTGCCGCTGTTCGGGTGCTAATAACACGTTCATCGCAGATTTCTTTGTTTTTACAAAACTAATCCTCAAACTAGTGTGCAATTAGCTATTGTTTTCTGAGAAATAATTAGATAACTGTGGCTCTTTAAAAAATGCTGTACCCCCCTTCAGGTGGTAGAAGCACGCTATCATCATGGCGTTTTTCCCTTCTTAACAATACTCGCATTAATCCATTGTCTCAAGTGTATTCAAAGATTAAACACAAACACATAAACGTGATGTCTTGTTCTGCGGAAAAAAAATGAAGCCACAGTACTTGCATCATTGCATGTGCCTGTCGCCAGCCCACCTGTTTCATACTGTTCGTCATGGGACCTACTTTACAATACGATGATATACGATCTTTCAGGCGGGGCTGAAAATTGCAATACACCTTGCAGCACACATCCCCAAGCTTGTTCGGCGGGATGGATTAAGAGCTGCCTGCAGACCGGCCTCTGCATAGCTTTTCCGCAATACTTTCTATCTATTGCCTACTGGAGTTTGCTAACCTGCATGTCAGGCAACGCTCCACTGACACCAGGCAGGGACAGTGCTTTAACACGAACCCGGAGCTGGCTAGCGATCATCCTTGCCCAGCCCAGGATTTGCCCTACTACTTACTACTCTCTAACTTGAAAACAGTCTGAAGAGAACCTTCACTGATTACTGATTAGTACCAAAGAAACCTCCAGTGACATGAGCAGAGCAGGAGCTGCTCCCTGCCCTACAGGTTTCTCTTTCTCCACAGAAACGGGTGAAGAGTCTGAATTTATCCGCCGGAGGAGTTTCAAGGGACATTAGGCGACGAAAGATAGCTACGGCGAGTGTGGCTGGCTGGCAGTAGCCCTGTGGTTTTCGTAGGAGCATGGGCATGGCGGCCATGGCCGTGGATGGGATGGCGGCATGGCCATGCCTGAACCTGAACCTGGACGACAAGCAAGCAAGCAAGTACGCCCATTGATTGTTACAATTGCTGCACTGTCTCTCTGATTGTGCCTCCGCCCACTGCTCGCGTGTGCCTGCGTGCGTGCCTGTACAGCTACCCGGAGTAGCGGTACCAATCGTCAGTCAATCATCACGCGCGGCATGGGACTGTTGAAAACCTGGCGCTCTTGCAGGTTGCAGCACTGCTTCATCATTGGCATCATGGGTTTCAGAGCGACCTCCCTCTGTTCCTCTCTGTTTGATTCTTCATCCCACTAGTCCTAGCGGGTCGCACCAGGGAGGCAGAGTAGGATTGGTCTGCCGTGGCCACGGCAACGTGGCGTCATAGACTCATGGCGCCGTCTCCTCTGTTGTACTACAAGCAATGATTTTCTCTTCATTTGTTTGCTTCTCCTCGACACAAGTTGGATTCATATGCCTACATAGGAGCATAGGAAGGACTTGACAATCTATCTAAAAAATTGATATGAATTCGAATCACGTCCGGTTGCTCCCTTTATCTTCTGGATTGGTGTTTTAGTATTCGGTTACCGCTTGAATGAAATTCGTTATTCTAACTCTATTTCTTCATGATACGAGCATTTTTTTTAAAGATGTGCAGTAGTATATTTGAAGCATTGCAGTTACCCTTCTTTCATCGGGGACTCTGTTTTAGCCCGAAAATCCAAATCTGAGCCCGAGCTCAACTGCACCTGCGCTCACCAAAAAAATCAAAATAAATACTAAAAAAATTCAAAAAATTCCAAAACAAATTGGGGTGGTGGACAATTTGATGCGTGAGGTGTGCCCCAATTTTCAAAACATTTGGACTTATGTGCAGCTCTCAGAAAAAAAGACAAATCGGAGGTCTGTAAAAATGTGTACTGTTCATATACTGTTTTGGTCTGATTTGTCTTTTTTGCTGAGAGCTGCACATAAATCCAAATGTTTTGAAAATTGGGGCGCACCTCACGCATCAAATTGTCCACCATCTCAATTTTTTTCGGAATTTTTTGAATTGTTCTGAATTTTTTACGATTTTTTTTGAACGGGTGCAGATGCACCCGGGCACCGAAACGCCGCACTCGTTTTAGCCGTGTTATTTAAGAAAGGAGCAAGATAACGCAAATGATGTATCTCGCTTACTCCAAGATGTATCTTTGTCTCGCCTTTGGCGCCTGCTGTGAGAAAATCTAAGCGGAGCGGCCCAATAAAATGGTTCTGGGAAGGTTCTATAGACAGGTACAAATCGGTTTTGAAACTTCCGCATATTTTTCTTGTTCCTTTTTCCTTTTGTGTGTTTTCTTGGCCGGGTTTCTCCAAATTTTTCTTATTTTATTATCTTCGTGTTTTCATTGGCTCTCCTTGCTTCTTTTCTTTCCAGGTTATTCTGGTTCGTTTCTTCTTACTACTTCCATCTCAAAATATATGACGTTTTATAGGCTAGTGTAGACTAAAAAAGTCATATATTTGGAGACGGAGGTAGTAGTTTTCCAAATACATCTATTTTTTTAATACAAGTTAAGCATTTTTAGATACATGTTGAAAATTTGTTTTCAAATACTTGTCATTTGTCAATACAAGTTAAACATTTTCAGATACATGCTGAAAATTTGTCACATGCACATTAGACATTCTTTTATATATAAGCTGAGCAGTTTTTTAGACACACTAGAGCATTTTCAATACACACTGAACAGTATTTAGGATGCATGTTCAGCGGTTAATAGATACATGGTGAACATTTTCCCAAAAGCACACTGAAGATTTTTTAAAAAAATTTACGTTTTTTTAAATGTGCGAAACCCGGATGATTATTTTTCAAAACGCGCAAAACGTTTTGTAAGCGTCAGGAACATTTCTTTAAATGCCATGAACTTTTTTCCATACGGTACAATACATTTTCCAAAGTTAAGTGAACATTTTTTTTAGAAATGTCAAAGACCTATATCTGAAATGCGTGACCATTTTGTAAATGTGATGAACAACATTTGATGATTTGAACAATTTTTTACAATTTACGTGAATATTTGTGCCTCAGATAGGCAGACGCTCCCGCGAAATATCTCTAATTTGAGTTGGATCTGCGGCCCATGCCACGGCCTAACAGCTGAGGCCCAAATAGCTGGCTTTGCAGCGCAATTACACCGGACGCGGTCAAAGGTGGGGTATTCTGGAAGACGCGCTCAGTCATCGGAAGCGGTTGCTAAAAAAGAGTCATGGCGGCTCTCCGACAGCTGGAACGAGCCCAGTCGCCGAGGAATGGGTTCCAGACACTGAACTGTGGGCCCGCCGATGCACAGCCTGTCATTCGGGTATAAAGTGGACCCATTATATATGCTCATTCAGAATATAAAATAATCCCAGGCGTGATCCTCCTGGGCCCCACTAGATTGAGTACGCTTTGGGTGTTGTAAGAAAAGTCTAGCTTTTTCTGTGTATCTAGACCCTGCACATTTCTAGATTTTACAGAACTACCCAACCAGCTGAAACAAGTGGTGTATTCACATAACCATGCATTATTTATGGAGAAACAATTGGTGTTGGTTCTTTTTTATTTTTTAGATTTGTCAAACAACAAGCTGCTGAAAAAAAATTCCTCCATCCCAAAATCCCTCCATATTTTGTAGAACAGGGTATAAACCAGCAATATTCTGAAACAACGAGGACCTCTCTGTAAACATCCTCCCCTGGACCGTAACCGAATCCCTTTTGCGGCCCACCCCGGGAAAGTTCCGTAAATTCCCGTTCCGTGGAGACAGCAGCCCAACACCAACAGCAACAGGGAGTACTACTAAACAAATTTCGAGTGGCCAACAGCGAGGAGGATCGATCTCCAGAGAGATTAATCGCTCCCTCCCTCCCTCGCGGCGTTTCTTGGATTTGGCTCCGGCGGAGGAATCCGGAGCGCCCCGTCCGCGTCTCTCGACCGAATCGCCGGCCCCGTCGCTTCCGCGGAGCTCCCCCGATCCCGTCGACCCCCCCGGTGCGGTTCGAATTCCGGCCGAATTGGCGATCGGTTCGGGGGCGGGGCTGGGTTCTTGATTGGCTGGCCGGGTTGTCTCTGCGGGGAGGCTCCGTCGGCAGGGAATCGCGTCCTCCTCGTCTGGCCAAGGTGAGCGAGTTCTTCTTCGATCGGTTAGTTCGGTATAGAACTGTCAGCGCTTAGCGGTGGGGATTCTCTGTGGAATTCACCCCTTGTTTATATCGGAATTTTACTAGGAGTGAATTTCAATGTTTCTTTTGTACTGTATGTGCTAAATTCGGCGTCTTTGTTTGAATCTCTCTGAATGATGCTGTATTACACACGAAAAAGAACCAATGCTCTCTCCATTTTCTAAAGAATACTTGCTAATCTTGGTAATTGTGGTGGTCAATTCCCAAAAAATATCATCAAATTGTGCTGTTTTCAATCATGTTGTGTATTTTCTAAAGAGTACTTTAGTGATCTAAAACGTCTTATATATGTTTACTGAGGGCGTACATGCTAGTAGTAGTTTCTGTAGGATCATTGCTCAAATAATACCAAGCTCTGCAATGTCATGGTTGCCACTGACTTAAACATTGCGACTCTTAATACGCGATTCTTTCCGCCAGGGAAATGTGCTAACGAGGGTCTGATGGGGCATGATGGAGGGCAGGAAAGAGAGGGGGAGATCTCGTAGCGTATTTCGGCGGATGGCGATGCAGTGCCTCTGCTCCGGGGAGCAGGCCAATCTGGTGGATGAGCTGAACCCGTCAAATGGCGAAATCGAGTTGTATGCCAAAAATGACGGTCTTCGGGAAGCCGAGTTGTCTCTCCAGGAGGGCGGTTCCCTTAACTATGAGGTTGGTGCTTCATCTTGTATCATAAATCTTCTCATGACCAACAGCGCCTTTGTGTTGAATCTGCTCATTTTTTTGAATTCCCTACTGCGATGCCTATATCACGTTTTCCTTGTATGTTTGCTTCATGCCGAACGATACTATATGGCAGCTGAAGTTCTTGAGCTGTTTATCGGACTGTTTCATGTATTGATTGTCTATTTTTTCTCCATAAGAGGGATTTTTTTTGTCTTACATTTTGCTGCAGAATGTGTCAAAAACATCTGTCTTTAACAGCTCGTGCATGCTTTCTGAAATTATATGCGCCTCTGCTTGCCATTTCTCTTCATTGTAATTGTATATTGAATTTTATGCTACTTTGTAGTTACCATCATATAAATCACAACACAGTACATACTCTGAATTTCTGCATCCTGTGTGATGTAGTACATTAATCTGCAATTTGTACCACACCAGTCTGCAGTTTTTTGTTGTTGGTATGATCAACTTCTCAAGTACTTTCACATGTGAGAAAGATGCCTTGCCTAGTGATTGTAAGCTTGATAGCCGTCCCAATAAGGGTGCTCCAAATTTATTTCATTCATAGTTCATAAGTGTAAGTATCAATAATTTTTCAGGAAGCAAGGGCATTGCTTGCAAAAGTCGAGTACCAACAGGGGCATGTTGAAGAAGCACTTGTGTGCTTGATGGGATAAACACGGCTGAACTAATTCCTATGGTGAAAATGTCCATCAGTAGATTAGCAAGGGCCGATCCACATTCCAGTTATCCACCAATGTCCTTGCATACTGTTAATCTAGTAATGGAGACCATATATCTCAAAACTATAGCACTTCGTGATCTTGGGAAGTTCAAAGGTACGACCCCTACCTCTCGTTTTTGTATGGACGCTCATCATTTGATCTTCTCTTCATTTCTGTCATACTATTTCTCAAACATTACGTCAACTCAATTTTGTTTTGCAGAAGCTGCACAGGAGTGCAGTACAATATTGGACGTTATAGAATCGGCACTGCCTAAGGGCTTACCAGCCAAGTTTGGAGATGGTAGTAACTTGAATGCAACAATACGCAGTGCCGTTGAGTTGCTTCCTGAGCTATGGAAATTAGCGGATTTCCCTCCTGAAGCGCTCTCTTCATACAGGAGAGCTCTTCTTAGTAATTGGAACCTCGATGCAAAGGCCATTGGTAGAATACAGAAGGAGTTTGCTATTTTTCTCCTATACAGTGGCTGTGAGGCCTCAACTCCACCTCTTCGATCCCAATTGGGTGGTTCATTTGTACCTCGGAATAATTTGGAAGAAGCTATTCTTCTTTTGATGATTTTATTGATGAAATTCAACCTTAAGAGGCTTGAGAGAGACCCAACTGTGATGCATCATCTGACTTTTGCATTGTCCATATCAGGACGGTTAAAACCTCTAGCCGGTCAGTTTGAAAAACTATTACCTGGTGCGTTACACAGCAGAGAGTGGCTGTACAATGGTGCACTGTGTTACCTAGCAGAAGAAGATGATCTAGCTGCCCTCAATCTGCTCAAAATGATACTAAGATTTGGAGAGGACTCCAGTTGTCTCAAAGAACTTCTTCTAACTTCAAAAATTTGTAGCGAGAACGGTGAACATGCTGAAGAAGGTGCATCCTATGCACGCAGAGCCCTTGCTAGTCTCGATGGAGGTTGTGACCAGTTAGAGGTTGTCGCGGACCTTCTACTTGGCATTTCCCTCTCCCGTCAAGCTAGATATGCTCCGAGTGGTACGGAGAGGGCTTCTCAGCAGCGTGAAGCACTGAAGGTGCTTGGTGTTGCTGAAAAGAAGATGCAAGACAAAGATTTTAGGGTACTGTACAATCTGAGCCTTGAAAATGCTGAGCAGAGGAAACTGGATGCAGCAGCTCTTTATGCAAAGAAGTTACTGAAATTGGAGAATGGTTCAGAATTAAGGAGCTGGCTCCTTGTAGCTCGTATCACAAGTGCTCAAAAACGGTTCGAAGATGCTGAATCTATTGTAAATGCTGCCCTTGATCAAACTGCAAAGTGGTGCCAAGGAGATCTGTTGCAAACCAAAGCCAAAATTCAGGCTGCAAATGGGCAATTTAAGAAGGCAGTCGAGACTTATACCCAGCTTCTTGCTGTCATCCAACTCAGGAAGAAAAGTTTCAACTCTGGGATTTTTGTAGTACAGGTAGCTACCTGATAAAAATCGACTGTGGTGCTTAATATTTTCACAGTATTATCTTTCATTTCTGTACTATATCTATTTGCATATATGATGACAAACTGAAAGCAAAAATCTGTATCTGTTAAATAAATAACCTTTTACTATAATAAGAAAAAGCCATCCCGAACAGTTTTTTTATCATATCTTTGATTAATGACAGCTAGAATGACAAGCATCTTACATGATTTTTAGCATAGACATTCAGTTGACAGAATAAATTGCAATGCCATGTTGGGAATATTGCTTTTAAGTAAAAGGAGAGCATTGTTCTGTTTGCCACATACAGTTATGGGATTCCATTAGAAAAAGAAGTGAGAAGACTTCTGATATCGCTGTTCAACTTTTCGCAGGGCACGAAGGATGATGGTAGCATGGAAACAGAGGCATGGTACAATCTGGCCCTTTTGTACCTAAGCCTGTCACAATGGAGGGATACAGAGCTTTGCATATCGAAAATAAAAGCCACCAGTGCATATTCTCCCTTGGCTTATCATGCTACAGGTGCTTCATATTCTCCTTAATACTAACTTCCCCATTCTCAAGAATCCTTGCACCGTGTTGACGCAAAAACATTTTCAGTAGCTCACAAGGAGACAACAATTCTTCACCGGAAAACAAAATTCACTCTTAATATTTACCGAAGATGTTTATCCATGCAGGGAAGCTACTTGAAGCAAGAGGGTTTCTAAAGGAGGCTTTTGGAGCATACTCCAAAGCATTAGATCTCGACCCTAAGCACGTACCGAGTTTGATATCTGCCGCCATTGCTCTTCGACAGCTTGGAGGGAGGGCCGCAAGGTGCCTCCTAACTGACGCGCTGAGACTGGACAGAACGAACCATGTTGCATGGTTTAACCTCGGTCTAACCTATGAGGATGAAGGGGGCAGTTCATCAGCGGCACTCGAAGCTGCTGAATGTTTTCAGGCGGCTGTCCTTCTCGAAGAAACCGCCCCGGCTGAACCTTTCAGATAACATCGCATCCAACTTTTATAGGGAATAATCAAACTGTGAGCAGTTGTAGGTCTCATATATAGGATGAAAGTGGATTTGTAGAACAGAAGTATACACGGTACAGAAAATAGTAAAAATACAGAACACATGTATCATCATAATTGCGTTGATTTTACCAACATGTTGAAATTATATATAGCATCACAAGCCCTGGCAGCTCTTGTTTAACAGGCAACTTTTTTCTATGTGATTTGTCTGTAATTTTGAAAGAGCAGACGTGAAACGTTGTTAATATCACTTCACTATCAGTACATTTTGACCAGCACAGAATGCATACCAGATGTTGTAATAAGCACTAAGGCAGAGATTGAAACGAATGCATTTTTTTCGCAGAGTAAACATAACTGGAAGAACCACAACCATCACTCTTCCTAAACAACTGGATTGGATGACGAGGCTCAGGTTATGTGAAACCAAATACATTTTTTTAAACTAGCAAGCAGCTGTGCCTCTTCGAAAGGATCCGCGAGGCACAGATTTGCTTGCGCGAGAGGCATAATCGTGTCTCGAATTTGCTTTCGTGAGAGGCGTATTCGTGTCTCTTTCCAAAAGGAAAAAACATGCTCACGGTTTGGTTTTTTGTCCGTTTTTTTTCACAAAAAAAAGTTTATCAAAACCAATCAACAAGAGATCTAGTTTTGAAAATCTCAATGGGAGGAAATTCAACAGTGAAAATGGTCGTGATCAGGACGCACGGTTTAAGAGATAGAACGTTTTGAATAAACGAATGAGTCAATTACACCACCGATGCCACAACTTGGCATGAAAAATCAGTTTAGTGCTAAAACTTGCGGCATACATTGAACCGGTGCCATAACTTGGCTTTGACGTACATATACGGTGCAAATCACGTTTCTATACAAGCAGGATGCTGATTAGGCACGCCAACGTGGCACGGGCCTGCTGTTAGCGACTAGCGGCAAAGTGGACGTGTGGCCTACTTTTTTGCAAAAAATAAACCTCGAAATATTGTTCTCACGAAAAATACTATTCCATGGCTGCAAGGGCCCACTTGTCAGCCTCCCACAAATAAATGAAAAATTGGTACGTGAGTGACTCAAACAACCGCCCTATAGCTAGCAGCAGCGCAAGTATAACCACCTGACAATCAGCCACATTTATTAATAACTGGATGCTGCTGCTGTATATTTTGTGACTGCTAACTACTCCCTCCGTTCCTAAATAATTGTCTTTCTAGAGATTTCAATAAATGACTACATACGGAGCAAAATGAATGAACCTACACTCTAAAACATGTCTACATACATCCGTATGTTGTAGTCCATTTGAGATGGCTAGAAAGACAATTATTTAGGAACGGAGGGAGTGGGTTGCAGTCCCTACATCTCATTTTGCACTTCTCTTTTCAAAAATTTATAGAATATATGTAAAATATAATAGTGTGTTATAAATGATATATATGTATAAAACAATCGTGTATGGATTTAGTATTTATCCATATATCAAATTATGAAGTACAAAATTGTTCATGTAATAATTTGCATATTGAATAAGAACATATATTCGGTAAATTCTTATATAAGTTTAAAAATTGGTCACAGTTTCATCCAAATATTTATGTAATATACTACAAAAGTTTCATGCTTAAAGTAAGTGTTTTATAAGAGTTTAAAAATGTTCACTATTAAAAAGAATCATGTTGTGTATAAAAGTGTTCATGCTTTAAGAAAGTTTTTTATTTTACTGTATATTTTCATAAATTCTTAAATAAGTTTTAAAATATTCACGTAGTATATAAAAGTGTTCATGCTCTAAAAACATATATTCATATAATGTAAAAGTAGTTGGCTGGGATTACAAGCAGCGATATGTAGCACATGCCACCATGTGTGAGTGGCCACCACACCACCCAACAACGTTACTTTTTTTTAGGAATTTATAAAATATATATTTTATTTCAATAAATGCTAATAAAAGTTTAGAATGTTCATGACTTAAAAAATATTAGTATATGAAAGTTTTCACTGTTATTTTTAAATTTATTTTACTTTAACGCGTGGTTACAATTTACATGTATTTTTTTAAACAAAAATAACGGTGTAAAATGGGTCGCTGGGACTCCAGCCCACTGAAGTCAGAACGGTTGTATGCTTTTTGTATCTAATCACAAGTAATGATGTTGGGTGTAACTGTTTGGCCAGCGGTACTGCATACCTCAGGTCACGTGATCGAATACCTGGATGACATTTTTTGCACAATAGGCCCCATCTGCGAGAAAAATATGGGTCGCTACCAGGTGCTTTTTCATGAAAAAAAATATATCGATGGTTTTTCTTGCTCAAATAGCAGACACACGTCGTCCAGTCGCACACATCGGCGTGCCTAATCAGCACCGTGTTCGTTTAGAAACGTGATTTGCACCATATATGCACATCAAAGCCAAGTTATGGCACCAATTCAATGTATGCCGCAAGTTGTAGCACTAAACTGACTTTTCGCGTCAAGTTGTGGCACTGGTGGAGTAATTGACTCTAAACGAATCTAAAAAAAACCTCACAGGTTGCGACAACTGACACACATGCGCCACTTATCGCAACCTAGGGAGATGGGAGTGACCTTCGCAAAGGATGTGCCCATTAATTAGTGATTTTGATGGACGCAGGATGCTTGGTTTGCAAGCCTGGTTTGGGAAGCTTTTAGTAGCTTCCCATTACGATTTTCTTTCTGTTTTTCCTTCACTTTTTCTTTCTGATTTTTTTTCGTTATTTTTTCCTTTTTCTCTTTTTTTTTTCGTTTTCTTTTTTTGCCAACCTCTCTTTAAATTCATGGTTTTTTTTTCATATACGTGAAAATTTTCAATTTCATTTTTTTCTTTATATTTAAGATTTTTTAAAATCGGTGAACTTTTCTGAAATTTGTGATTTTTTTGAACTTGTGATTTTCCTAATCCGTGAATGTCATTAAATCCAGGATTTTTTTTCAAATTTGTGAATGTTTTTCGTATCCAAGAAAATTTTCAAATCGTGGAACTTTTTTCAAATCCATAAACATTCATCAAATGAGTGAACATTTTTACAAAATCCACAAAAAATTTGGAACTCATCAATGTTTCTCAAACTAATGGACTTCTTAAATCTCAAGCTTTCTAAAATCCGTGAACATTTTTTCATATCTGAGCACTTTTGTTCAATTTCGCAAACTTCTTTTCAAATTCATTTTTTATTCAAAATTACACGGTTTTTGAAACCATAGCTTTTAAGTGGGCAATTTTTCCAATTAAACTATATTAGACTGGTGACCATGTTACTTAGCGAAGATGCCTCGTGAAAGAGCGAGGAGGTACGAGAGGGATAGGTGGCACCTTTGGGCTGTGGCCCACACTGAAAACTAGCGAGCGCCAGGGACCCCTATCGGGCCTGAAGCGCTGAATAGGAGGTCTCGGCACATCTTATTTGGCGTTTCAGGCGTCGGTTCATAGTGTCAAAAATGCTGTGCCCCACGAGACTCGAACCGCGCTCGTTGCAATATACTACTCCCTCTGTTCGTCAAAATTTGACTTTCTAGAGATTTCAACAAGTGACTACATACGAAGTAAAATGAGTGAATCTACAATCTAAAATATGTCTATATACATCCGTATGTGATAGTCCACTTGAAATCTATAAAAAGACAAATATTTAGGAACGGAGGAAGTAGTATGGATCGATTTAACCAATTGGCAACCCGACGTCATGTGATAGATTCATTTTATTTCTTAAAAGACAACACTGGAGAACACATTGTTTCGTGGTTGGTCTTCTTTTTCTCTTTCTTTTTGTCTTTTTATTCTTTGCTTTCTTTTTCTTTTCTTAAATGCACGAACTATTTTAATTTTCTTAATTCATGAATTTTTTCTTCAAAAATGGGTGAACTTTTTCCCAAAATTGATGAACAGTTTCAAAACTCATGAACTATTTTAAAATTTGGTGAACTTTTTTTTAAAATTTGATGAATTTTTTCCAAATTTGAGGGACTTTTTTTCAAATTTTATGAACCTTTTCCATTTTTATGAACTTCTTGTGAAAAACGATGAACTTTTTTCAAATTTGATGAAAATTTTGAATTGTCGATGAACTTTTTTCAAATTTGATGAACATTTTTCAATTTTGATGAACTTTTTTCAAAATCAATGATCATTTTTCCAAATTCATAATATTACTTCAAAATCTATGAACATTTTGAAGTTCACGATATTTTCCACATTTTTCACGTTTCCCATTTTTAACTAAAATCAATTGTTGACAATTCAGCGGCTGACCGGTCAACCCGACCAGTCAGCAGCAAACCTGCCTAAAAAATCAGATGTAAACCCAGCGAGGCAGCGACCAACAACAAACGAGTGCTGAGCGAGCGAGCGAGCGCCCGTTGGGCCGGCCTAAATCGCGGCTGCGTGGCGCCCGTTCTGCAAACGGGAACGGGCGCCTGAAGCGCTGTATAGGAGCTCTGGAGGTCTCCCGCGGGACTTCCCCCTAGCGAACCATTTTCGTTCCCTTGAAAACTCCCATGGATCAATTTGTTCGTACATGAATCTCCCCAGGGATGCGTTCACCCGATATTGTGGTCCAAAAAAAACTCTCATATAATAACAGTGTAAACATGATGATCACCAGCTACATAGAATCAACATAGTGTACCATTTATGTGATAGATCCTTCGGATCGGAATAGGCTAGATGATATCCGGTAACCTACCTTCCTTGGGTGCGGATGAGCTCGATCCAGAGCCGGCCATGGTGATGTAGAGGCGGTGATCACGAGAGGATCGAGATGGAGAGGTGGCGATGGTGCTTCCGTGAGCAACTGCGATTGCCCTAGATCGGAAGGGATTTGATTGGGAGTCTGGCGGCGGTGAACCTCGTGCCGTGTGCCCGGCCCCACCTCTCTATTTATCGCAGGTCACGGGGCCCACCAACCATGAGAGGGTTGGGCGCCCCGATCGAGCGCGAATAGATCAAGGCCGATGGGCGTTGGGCCCTTCGGTGGAGAGATCAACCTAACATTCTCCCCTTGATCTCAACTTTTACTTTTAACCTTATACTTTCTAGTTTATTTGTTTCATCACATATTGGTACATAGAGCATGTTTCATCGTCACGACTTAATTGTCGTTAGAATCATACAGCTACAACATACGTTATGATCGAAGCAAATTCTGTTCCTTTTGGGCCTATCCGGGAATCATAAGGCTTTCCCTTAAACCCATGCGGCTAAGTGTTCCTTGAACACATTGGGTGGTAAGCCTTTAGTTAAGCGGATCATAAGCATATCTTTTGTCCTTATATGCTCGAGACTTATAGTTTGATCCTGGATTTTATCTTTCACAACATAATACCTTATCTCTATTGTTTTGGGCGTTACTCGACTTGTTGTTGTGGCGTAAAATCTGCTGACCGATTGTCGCGATACATCTTTAGTGGTTTGTGAATACAATCTACCACTTCAAGTCGGTACAAATTTCTTTAGCCATATCGCTTTGCCCGTGGCTTGAAGCATGCCATGAATTACGCATACATCGTGGATGATGCAACTATCATTGTTTGGAGCTTTTCCACGAAATAGCTCCCCGGTGAGGTGAATCGTATCTGGCGTGGATTTTCTATCATCTTTGTCCCCATAAAATCTGCGTCTGAATACCCTTTTAACTCTAGGGAATCAGATCTCTTGTATGTAAGCATGTAGTCCTTCGTGCCTTGTGCATAGCAATGCTTTCTTTACCATTTTCGATGCTCTATGCTGGATTCTCTTGATATCTACAGTACCCGGTGATAAAGGCTAAGTCGAGGCGAGTGCACACTTGTGCATCTTGTAAGCTGCCAGCTGCCGAAGCATATGGTACTCCTTTCATTTGATCGATCTCGTCTTGGTTTTTGGGACATTGGAATTTCCCAAAACTATAAGCCCTTAACTATAGGAGCGGTGTGGCTTTACTCGCATGCATATTATACTTTTAAGAACCTTTTCTAAATATGCTTTACTGTGATAGTCCTAAGACTCCATTGTTTCTATCTCGGTGAATTTCTATGCCCAAAACATATGATGCTTCACCAAGATCTGTTATGTCAAAATTTGAGGATAAGAACTTCTTTGTTTCTTGTAGTAGACTAACATCACTTTGCTAGCAAGCGAATGTCATCCACATACAAGATTAGGAAAATGTATTTCCCATTTTAAACTTTGCATAAATGATTATCCTCAATATTTTCTTTAAATCCAAAACTTTTAATCGTTTGACTAAACTTTAAATACCCTGCCGAGAGGCTTGTCTTAATCCATAAATGGATTTCTTCAGGCGACATCCCATATTTTCCTTGCCTTCCATGATAAAACCCTTGGGTTGTTTCATGTAGACCTTTTCTTTTAAATCACCATTTAGAAATGCCGTCTTAACATCCATTTGATGTAACTCTAAATCAAAATGAGCAACTAATGCCATTATGATTACGAAGGAATCCTTACATGAGGCTGGAGAAAATGTCTCATTGTAATCTATCCCTTCTCTTTGTGTAAATCCTTTTGCCACAGTGGTGCTTTATACTTTTCTATATTCCTTTAGAGTCATACTTTATTTTATAGACCCATTTACAGCCCTCTTGTTTTGGCTCCTTTAGGAATTTCCTCTAAGTCCCAAACATCTTTGGAACCCATCGATTTCATCTCATCTTCCATTGCCTTCATCCACTTGATGAATGAGGGCTTCTCATGGCTTCTTCATATGAGGTGGGATCTTTTCCATATGAACCATTTACGTATTATAAACTTTAAAAGTCGGTAGAAATAGTGACTTTCTTGGTCGTGTAGACCTTCTAAGAGCCTCGGTTTACGGCACATTATGTGCCTCGACTTACAGCACTTCTTCTAAAATTTCTTCTGCACCTCCCTTTCATGCTCAACAGCGGGTTCAATCGGCTCTGACGGACAGGTTCGGGTCTACCCCCAAAGTTGTCATGGGTGGAGTTACTGGCCAGTAGTGAGAAAAATGGCTCTGAATCATCGGATTAGGTGCATGCACCCTCTTCTCCTCAAGATCAATTTTCCGAGCTACCAAGCTCCCCTCATCATTTAGTCCTCAAAGAAGATGCATGTCTTGTTTCTACAAACTTTGTATATCTGTGCAGGGCGGTAAAGCGAAAACCTTTTGATCATGCGGATAGCCAATGAAGTGGCAGCTTCTTGTTTTAGAATCTAACTTTGCAATGTTTGGATTAAACATTTTGGCCTCGTGAGGACACCCCACACCTTAAAGTGATGTAGGAGGCACCCTTCTGTCCATAGCTCGTCACGGTGTTTTGGGCACCGACTTGCTTGGAACTCTGTTGAGAATGTGAATGGCGGTTTTAAGCGCCTCCATCCATAATCCCAATGGCAAGTTGGAATAACTCATCATCTTTGCGCACCATATCCATAAGCGTCAGTTCGCCTTTCAGCTACCCCATTTCTTTGAGGTTCACCGGCATTGAATCTTGGCGACTATGCAGGTCTCTGTAAGAACTTTGCAAAAGGTCGGGGACTTGGCCATATGGAGTGTGCCGACCGTAGTACTCTCCCCCACAGTCGGTCCTTACTATCTTTATTCTTTTATCATGCTGATTTTCAACTTGACTTTGAATATTTTAAATTTATCAACGCTTGAGATCTTTCTTTGATTGGATAAATGTAACCATAGCGAGTAGTCATCTGTGAATGTTATGAGCAGTCATATCCATCCACACTTTTCACGGAAATGGTCCACAAATGTCGGTGTGGATGATTTCTAGTGTGCTTGAGCTATGGATTGCACCCTTTTGATTTGTTTTATATACTTTCCTTTAATGCAATCCACACATTGTTCTAAGTCGAGAATTCTAAGCGTGGAAGAATTTCACTTTTGACTAATCTTTCTATTCTCCCCTTGAAATATGGCCCAGCGGCGATGCCATAATTTCGATGAGTCAAATATTCTCTTTCTTTTCTTTTGTTCTTTATTAAATGCGGAAACATGTTCATTCACATTGCATCTGAATGCACTTTTCACGAGTGATAACGAGATAAAGCTCATCATGTAGCAAAGCATTACCAACATAAGCATTATTATACCAAATGGCACACTTGCCATGTCCAAAATAACACTCATAATTTTCTTTGTCCAAACATGAAGCGCTAATTAAGTTTCTATTACATGAAGGAACATAAAGAACATCTCTAAGTAGAAGCTTGAAGCCATCGGCCAACTCCAAAGAGATGTAAGCCAACACTTCAACTTGCTTTTATTCCATTGGCTACTTCAATTCCTCCTTCTCTTCTTAGCGTAGTCCGGGTCGAATGGAATCCCTGTAAACAATTTGCAACATGTACAGTTGCCCCTGAGTCAATCCACCAAGTAGATTTCAAAAGCGTGAGTACAAGGATTCATTAACTAAGGAAACAATGTTGTTACCTTGCTTTGCCATTAAGGACTTTAGCCAAGCAGGCGATCTTTCTTGTAATGCCGATGCGCTTCTGATGGAGACAAGTGTCTTTGTCCTTTGGGAAAGGCTATTCTTGGCGATCTTGATAGGGAGCTTTTACTTGTGGCTTTGAGGAGAACTTTTGTTGTTTTGATTGAAGTTCTTTTTCTTGTGATCCTTCACATAGTTGAGTGTTCCACCATGTGAAGCTTTTAGTCATCCTCTTCTTGGACACACATAGCAATTGTCTTTTCTATGTCCCATGTTCGGGTGACATATTATAATTCACAACAAAAGTTTCAAATTCCTTTGGCGGTGAAGCCATGACAAGGTGGACGAGTCTTTGGTTTGATCTCGAGATCCTCATCCATGGGCTTTAACTTTGCTGCCATATTGCTCATCCTCGGGATGTGCTCTCTTATTCCACCACCTATGTATTGTTACATCACAAGTTGTTTTAACACACAGGTGGCATATATCTTTGAAGAGCCGATGGGCGGCTCTTTATCTTTATCGACAACTCCCTGCGGAAGTGCACTCTGCAATGGAGCCCACAATGGTGCTCTCAATTGTATTCTTTATAAAGGCCATGCATTTTTTATTTGCATTGACCCACTTTTGGTTGTTTATGATGTAGGACATCTCCAAAGGAGCATAATCCCCTTTCCTTTCATTCTGACTTATAGATACCTGGACATTATCAATGCACAAAGTTAAATTGAGTTCAATACATGATTTTTTATCAATAGCATCCGTACTGTTGTCTTTGTTCATGACTTTGTTTACGAGTCTACGTTGAAATAGTCAGATAAGTGATTCTTACGGTGACATTGAGAGTTGACATTTAATGATGCCTCTTGAGACTGCAGCAAATTTCATCTGCTGATCATTGGTTCTGCAGACTGCCAATAGCAACTGAAGTTTCATCTCTAAAATTATTATTCAATCCCAAAGGTGTATTTGACGCGAGGTGCTTTAAATTTGGACGTTAATGAGTCCGTTTCCAACGGGTACGACATTTATTAGATGACTGTTATTGATGCATGCCTTTTCTATCAGATCATTTTGAAAATTGGACCCTGACATTCAACATTGGTTACATAAATCGAGCTAATGTGAAGACTAATTCTCAAAATTTACAATGAGTGGTATCCCATGTTCAAAACAGCTGTTGGCCTTTATAAAAGGCAAACGCTGAAATGTTAATCTCGTATTTGACGTTCTTGCGGCTCTACATGAAAGGGATTCTCGTAAATTTAAATTCGATTTTACATTCTTCCGCCTTCCGGGTTTCGTTATAACCGCGTGGAATCTACACCAAGACTAGTCCTACCCAAATATTCATGACTAAGATAGTCTAAGGATTCAAATCTAAGCCATAATTGGGTGTTTGTGAATCATCGCTTAGATCCTGAATTTTCACTCTTTGTATCTTCCGAGCTCGATCAAAATTCATCTTGAATGTTTTAGCCGAGTTTTTCATGGTTTGGTTCTTTTTCTTATTAGTTAAGCCAATTGATCTCAGGTTTGTTGTGAAAATAAGCAACTGAATAAACTCAATACATTTCATCACATAACTTATGAATTCGTAAACGTTGCTAGATTTCTCTGTAAAACTGCAATGAACTTTTTATAATAACATTTTCCTTGAGATTTAAAAGCAGATGAACCATCAGGGCAGGACCCTCGAGGAGATCCGCAAGAAGTTCAACATTATCAACGACTACACCAAGGACGAGGAGCAGGAGGTCCGCAGGGAGAACTCGTGGGCATTCGACTAATTATCATCGTCTAGCTTAGCCTGTCCACTAGATCATCAGCGCGTAGGCTATCTATCGATCGGTCCACGGTTTTGATGGGCGTGGTTACTTGATCTAGAGTAGTACTATATATGTTTTGGCTCTATCATATGCGCTTTCTCACTGTTTAAAGCAAATCAACGGGGGGTGACATGCCTACGTGAACGTGCATTCATAATTGGAACAAACTATATATAGGGAAGCACACGGCGCATCAGACACACACTCAAGATTTTCTCACCAGTTCCATCTCAATTTTTAGAATCTAAATGTGGAATGCCCAACCCCCAATCCTTGTGGGAAAACAAGATAAACTATTTGGCCAATCTATATTTCTTTGATATTGGCCAATCTCTATTTAGGAGTATTACGGTTTGTCTTGATTCTTACTGACTTGACTTGAGTGTGCGTGTAGTTGTTCCTCCTCCTCCCTGGCTCCGGTCCGCCTCAATGCGGCGACGCCATTAATGTGAGGAGGTGATTAGCGGCTGTATTTTCCATCATCTCATAAATAGGATTTTCTTATCTTGTGGGACACCGACATTCTCGCTTTCGCTTCGACGACCCTGCTTTTGCAGTTGCTTCCCTCCTCTTTGTCCACGCCAGCCACTGGTTTAGTCTGGGTGGACGCATGGAAGAAGGTGGGCAGCTATCGACGACGTGGGCGAGAGAGAAGAGGGATATGGCGGGAGGTGAGATTTCATTGGAGCGTAGGCCACTGGAATTGAGGGCTATGGGGCAAAATGTGTGGGCCCAATTTTTTTTCTAAGAGTTGTACAACGTGCCTTGTTGAAGCACTAATTCGAGGGTTACCGGGTTCCATTGGTAATTAATCATTAGTTACTAATCTTTTTTTGGGAAACTTTGGAAGCTTTATTCAACAAAAGCGGTACTTAAGCAGTCAGCCAGAAAACTGCTGATGAGAAACAAGGTACACATTCTATCCAGATGTGAGTGACCATCAGCTTACAAGCACGCTTAGCATAAAGATGGGCCAACAAGTTTGCCGATCTAGTTACATGCTGAATAACAAAAACTATAAGAACTGAAGATAGCTCTCCTATTTCAGCAAGGATCGGTACTATAGCTGAACTATCATTGTGGCGTGTGTTCCAGAGGAGGGGTTGACCAACGTAAGACATTCAATCTCCATCATCACATGAGTTGAACCTCGAAGGCTCAGTAACCCTTTATGTGGTTTGCTCCTTGCGCCAACCAAACTGGCCAGTGATCTAGCAACCCACACGGTTCTCCTAATCGACCACCCATGCTACAAAAGCATCAATAGTTCAATACCCCTCCGTCCGGAATTACTTGTCGCAGAAATAGATAAAAATGGATGTACCTAGAACTTCTTCGACAAGTAATTCCTGACGAGGGAGTATGCATGCGGCAAGAGAAAGTTAATTTATTTTGTAAGCACTTCTTTTGGTAAGTGGATTATGTGAGCTCGAGCTCAGATGAACAGTAAAATCCAAAAAATATTTTTCTTAAAATAAGTTCTGTTTTTTTATAGTAAACATTGGTAGATGTTTTTTTAACACACATTGACAAATGTTATGATTGCTTGTAAAGTATCATCATGGAAGACGTGGCAAAAAAATCGATGCTCAAAAAAGATACTTTCAAGAGGATTTTGGAGTGCTGAACTTTTTTTGCCAAGATTTCCATTTCATACTGAAACTATGCAAGCATTCAAAAGATTTGTCAATGTTTTCCAAAAAAAAAAATCGGTTTTTTTGAATTTTTTCAGACTATACTTTCAATTTCGCCATTTGAGCTCGAGAGGACACTTCCGCTTCTCATAGCATCATGTAGTTCTCTAGCTATTTGGCTTGACAAAGCATGTCAGGCCCTCGTCCCTCAGCATTGATGTGTTGAGTACCAAGTAGGGTTAGCGCTACAATGATACTCACACCGGTTACCGCGCAGTGTTTGTGATGATCTCACACGCATGGTTAGAAACTTCTGGTGGGGAGCGAGGGAAGGGAAGAGGAAGACACATTGGCGCGCATGGGACACCTTGATAAAACCGAAGGAAATGGGGGGGGGGGGCTTGGCTTCCGGGATTTTCGCCTTTTCAACCAAGCCCTGCTCGCCCGGCAAGCGTGGCTACTTTTATCTAACCCTGATAGTCTATGCGCGCAGGTTCTAAAAGCTCGCTACTACCCCGACGGCCGCTTGGAGGACACGGTCTTTTGTGGAAACGCCTAGCCTACTTGGCAGGCTGTCGTCCATGGCCTCGAACTACTCAAGAAGGGCATAATTTGGCGCATTGGTGATGGAGCCTCGGTGCGCATATGGCGGGATCAGTGGATCCCCCACCCGCTAGCGAGAGGGCCTATCTCCCCCCAAGGTCGCTGCCGGCTACGGCGTGTAAGCCAGCTGCTGGACAAGCATGGGTACTGGAAGGTGAACTTGCTGCAGCAACATTTTCTTCCCGTGGATGTCATGGAGATTATGAAGATTAAAGCTTCATCTCGCCGCACGAACGACTTCATTGCTTGGGCGGCTGAGCGCTCGGGAGTCTTTTCGGTGCGGAGTGCGTACCTGCTCGCTCTTGATGAGCGCATGCTGCCATCTTCAGTCGCTGCGAGCAGGGCACCGGACGGGCGACGTGCCGTCTGGGCACTTATATGGAGGTGCCCTGCTCCACCAAAGGTGCGCATATTCACCTGGAAACTTGCATCCAACTGTCTAGCCACTTGGGCAAACAAAAAAGCGAGAACCTTGGAGGTTACTGATACATGTCCGCTATGTGCTATGGAACGAGAGGATACGTTCCATGTTTTCTGCAGGTGCCCCCGTGCCGTGGAGCTGTGGCGAGCCATGGCGAAACATTGGAGCCTACCGGACATCAATTCTGTTAGGCCGACGGGCATCGAGTGGCTGTTCGACGTGCTGTACCCCCTGCAAGTTGATGATCGCATGAGGGTCCTTATGGTGTTGTGGCGCGCTTGACATGTTTGGAATGAAATTGTCCATGAGAAGAGGCCACCCCCAGTGGAGGCTTCATGTCGGTTTCTGCTCAGCTATGAAGCATCCTTGGCTGCTATCCAGCGAGACCCGGACGGTGATCACATGAAGGGCAAGATGGTGCTTGCACCCGCGGCGAGGAAGGCGCCGGCAAGGAACCAGGAGAACGCGCTAGCGCCGGATAGCATGTGGCAGGCCCCAGCCCCTGGGCGTGTTAAACTGAACGTCGACGGTTCGTACTGCCCCGCCTCTGGTGCTGCAGGTGCAGGCATGATCTTGAGGGACAACAATGGAGCGATTATTTTCTCGGCGTGCAGAAACCTTCTTTTCTGTGCAGATCCCTTGCAAGCGGAGCTGGCGGCCTGTCTCGAAGGCTTAAATTTTGCCATGCAATGGTCTCCTTTGCCTGTGGACGTGGAGATGGACAACCTGATTGCTGTGCAGGCTATCCGGTCAATGAAGGAAGATAAATCGCAACACGCGATGATGATTTCGGAAGCTAAGAGACTTCTTGGTGAAAGGGAAAGTTCAATTGCTCATATTAGTAGGACACAAAACTGTGTTGGGCATAGACTAGCTGAGTTTGGTCGAGTAGAAGCTAGGACTGCCATATGGTTAAAATCTGGACCTGCTAATGTACCGGAACTATGTATGGAGGATTTACCTCCAAGCTGAGCAATGAAATTCCCTTTAACCCCGCAAAAAAAAGATACTCACACCCGATGATGGTTATAAGATAGAGAAAGCGACCTTGTTGTGTAAACAAGATGATTGCACCAATGTTTGCCCATGTCAGAAAATAGAAAGAAATGAGTTCTCTGATTAACCATGCACCATCTTCGGATTTTCACACGTTAACTATTGTAAACATGGTTATGGGCGTGTTTGGTTTACGTCCTCGTCGCTTCATGCCTGGTCTGAAGTCTCATTGGAGAGTGTTTGGTTCAAGTCTACAGGAGAATAAGCTCGCCTGCCTGGCTACCTCAAAACTTTGCTTAGCCTGGCCGGTGACCCACGCGCCTTG
Source organism: Aegilops speltoides (assembly GCA_021437245.1). Lineage (NCBI taxonomy): Eukaryota > Viridiplantae > Streptophyta > Magnoliopsida > Poales > Poaceae > Aegilops > Aegilops speltoides. The sequence continues at coordinate 892,397 of JAHHZJ010001750.1, read as the reverse complement.
ATTAGCCTACGAGCTGCCTAGCAATGAATCTTACTTTAATTAGCTGGATTCTCTTGTGGGCCAGGTCAAGAATGAACTCCTTTGTATGCAACCAAACACTCCATGCTTGGGCAAGCAAAAAATTGCTAGTTTCCAGGCATGGAAGCCAGGTCTTGAACCAAACGTGCCCTATGTCCAGCGACGAACCCAATGTGTTGTGCAAACGAATTGCAAACATGACCTTCAAACGAGAACCAGTCTTAACATCACCAAAGCGACTACACACTACTTACAAACATGCAGTGTAAAATATTGAGTATGACACAAAATGTGTTATTCCACATACACAAGCATTAATTCAGCAAACATTCCGATAATTAAGCACAGGGCGGATAATAATCTGACAACTATTTGTTTGGAGTATCTCATATACGACAGTGGTCCACCGGAGACAGGGGATGTGTTTAGTCCAATGTCGACCAAGAGATCTTCACATCAATGGTCGCAAAACCGAGCGTGAAACTGAAGCCGCCAGTTCCATGCATACTGGCTGGGCTGAGACAGTATCTCCAATCATCAACATCATCATCCAAAGAGCGGATCCTCAGTTGCAGAGCCAACTTGGTGCGTCGGGAAGCAGCGGTCACGTACTTATCTAGGAGTAGCTCATACCGACCACCAGCGGCATCAGCAGGGATAACGCCATCGAACAACTGCATCCCCTGGTGCAAGAGATCGCTGATGTAAAACGCCTTGACAAGCAGGCTTATGTCTCTGTCCAGCTCTGACACCGCAATCTGCACCGTGGCCTCCGTCGCTAGCTGCAGGAGCGCGTCATCACCGTCGATGCGTTGCGTGAGCACTCTGGCGTGCGGCGAGCAGGCATCATAGAACCAGCCCGCCGCCGTCAATGAGCTGAAGATCGTCTGCTTCGTTCTCCCCTCTCTTGATCCTCATGTCGAACTCAACCAGCTGCTTGTCATGCCACCAGATGCCTCTCCTGGGTCTGGTCAACTGTATAAACCCGTCCTCTTGTTCGACGGTGAAAGGGTCGTCTCTTGTGCGATTGAAGATGTAGTTACGAAGACGGTCCCAAGTGTCACGGACAGCCATGAATCCGTAGACCTGAACTGGGGTCACCCTCACAGCGAGGATACGCCAGCTTCAGCGAAAATATTTGCATCATGGTGCAATTGGTGTGTCTTTCACAGGCCCTCCAGTTCGGCGAGCAAGCGTCTGATGGCTCCGACCTCGACATTGGCTCCAACCTAGCTGATGATCGAGCAGCAGTAGGAACATTTCACGCATTAGATCCATGATGATTAAACTTCTTATAAACCCCAGCTCTAATTAACCGAAAGGAAAAAAACAAACCAACATGTAAAAACTGCAACATGGAATCATATAACTTAAATATGATCATACTGAATTTTTAGATGACGACTAATAAAGCTTAAACACGGTTAATTTGGACTAACTCATGTGGTTCCTCTGTCAGACAATAAAGAGAGAGATGTCTACAATAGATTCATGGATGGGAAATTGAGAAAGAGTTGTTGCATACTATGATCTGAATTGCCTCGATCGACAAGGTAAGATTGATATGTCCACATTAAACAAATACGATGGAATGGCTGATATGTGCGTACTCTCGTTGGTATCGTGGACACGGTAAAGTTTGGACAAGTAATCAGTGCATCTGTAGATGGATCCATCGCGGTGCGTGTAGTACTCCATGACGTACGCCGTCCACGGGACACCGGCCCGTTGGCGATGGCGAGCAAGGCCATATCTGCCCTATGTGTTCGGTGGGTTTCGTCATCGTCGAGCTTATATGCGCCTTCACATACACGGTGTAATTGCAGGAAATCCATGTGGCGTGGACGAGTACTACCGTCGTGATCGTCCTGTCGCTGCTGACCCTCTTCTTGACTGCAGGCCTCCCGGATCATGGGCTCCGGCAGCCGCGACTCCTTTTCTTTTTCGCCAATGGCCACGACTGTTGTGGGTTCTGTTGAGTTTGACAGCCTAAACACCGTTTGCCCTTGGATAGCTAGCATTGGTGCAACGTGTGGAACTACTGACTCGCTCGATGAGTTTCCAGGCCGGTGCTGTGCTATTGGCCACGCCCACACACGCGTGCAAGAGATCTAGTCACAATGTACAGTGGCTCAAGTTGAAATTTCTATCACCAATGGGTTTTGCATGGATATTTTGATGCATGCATGGGTTCAAGTCTAAACCTTCTCTCACAAAAACTTACAATATTACCTAAAAAAGAGATAATTAATTGTTCAACAAACTATTTTTTAGATTATTTAAAACCAAAATAAGGATGCAAACTTGATCATCCACGTATACCTCATCTTCCTGAGAAGATCTCTTTAGTTTCTCCTAACTAGCATAGTAAAAAACCTGAAGAAGGAACAAACGTTTTCCTTTCCTAATAATTTCTCAGTATAGATGTACTAATAATCGGCTAATAATGAGGTATATATCTAGTTGGTGTGGGTTGGCATGTAGTATCTGTTTGTGAACCAGGCCTTGTCGGCGACGACCTTGACGCCGTCCTGGTTGCGGTGCCACTCGTAGTAGGCGTGGGTCCTGTTCTTGATGTCCAGCGTGGCGTGCCCGTAGCTGGCCTCCCTGAAGGCGGAGTAGTCCGGCTGCGGCGAGCGGAAGCTGTTGGCGATCCCCTCGGTGTTGCCGCCGTCGCCGATGTTGACGTAGACGGGCGCGGACGCGTTGAACTGCGGCGTGGCCTTGCCGTTGGCGATGTCGTAGGCGACGTTGGAGACGCGGTGGGTGCGCTCGTACGAGTGGACGTGGCCGGCGAGGACGAGGTCGACCTTGGCGTCGACGAGCCAGCGCTCGAACTGGACGCGCATCGTCTCGCCCTCCATGTAGTGGTATTCGTTGGTGTTGTACCAGGGCGAGTGCACGCAGACGATGAGCCAGGGGGTGGTCCTCCGGTCGACGCGCCGGAGCTCGTCCTGCAGCCACGTCCACTGCGGCGTGTACTGGCCGTAGGCGGAGTAGGAGGAGAGCACGATCACGTGCGCCGACGCCATCTTCACCGAGTACCAGAGGTGCCCGGTGCTGTTGGACGCGCGGAAAGGGGTGGGGTACCGGTGCGTGAACGGCTTGAACGGCGCCGTCTCGCCGATCTCCGGCGCGTAGTCGATCTCGTGGTTGCCGGCGGTCCAGATCCAGGGCTGGTACGCGACGCTGCGCTCCACGAAGCGCGCCCACGTGTCCCAGCGGCGGTTGTCGTGGCCCGGGTGGTCGTCGGCGTAGGACAGGTCGCCGATGAAGAGCACGGCGTCGCCGCCGTTGGCCTCGTAATGGGCCACCGTGTCGTTGGAGTGGAACGTCTGGCCAAGGTCACCTGCATGCGTTGCACGTACGTACGAGTGACAAACATTAACCAATCTACTGGTTGCACTGCACCAAGAAAGAAAGAACCCTAACTAAGATGATGATACGTACCGATGAGGCCGAACTTGATGGGCGCGTCGGGGCCGGGCTTGGGCGGGGTTTTGAAGGAGAAGGACCTCACGGTGTAGCCGTGGCCGACGGCGTAGTGGTAGACGGTGGCGTGGTCGAGGCCGGTGATGGTGGCGTGGTGGATGTAGGGGGACTGGTAGGTCCCGCCCCAGGTGTAGCGCTGGACGGTGCCCTCGGCGGTGAGGTTGAGGTTGTCGGCGGCGAGGCCGTAGCGGACGACGTTGCTGCCCGGGTGCTCCGGGGTGACCCAGGATATCGTCATGGCGCGGCCGGTCAGATCGCCCTGCGTGATGTGCACCTGCTCCGGTGCATTGTGGCCAGGCGGCGGCCGGAACACGTCGGCGTCGAGCGGCATGCAGGGGAGCATCTGCAGGCTCCGCCGGTACGGGCTCGTCACGCCGGCGGCCGCGGAGGCGGCGTGCGCCGCCAGGAGGAAGAGCACCGCGATCACACGCGCCATGTTGGGTTCGTTCTACTAATCCACCGTTGAGATCGAACGCCAAATATATAGGCGTGCTGATTCGCACCTGTAGAATATGCTCTCCCTGATCTCCCCCGAGCGGCAAATATGTGTAGTTAGTTGAGATTTATTGTGGAATCCAGTTTGTTTGTTTGTCAACCGCATATAAAAAATAGCTTAAAAAAACTGGATATAAAAATCTTATCTGCTCGCCACGTTACAAATACTGCTGTGTTTGAAAGAAAATTTGTTACGTTTTAATAAACATCTTTTTCTTTTTTGAAACGGAGGTGCCTCATCTATTGATTAATTATAGGAAAAAGCTTACCTTCTACCGGCTGATCGCGCGCGCCCATCCGTCGGCTCCATGGCCGTTCGATCGTGTGTTGATCAGACGGTTGACAGCGTCCCCGTGTCCGCCGAAGCCACATTCGTTTTCCTGCAACTCATTGGTTGTTTCAAGACAAGTTATTCTTGAAACTGGGTAACAGTAGGGGGTTTCGGGGGTCCTCTGGATTAAAGTGTGAGCGGCTAGATTTGGAAGCCGACGGACAGGCGCGGTGGCGCAAGGCGTTGGGCCACCGGGCCTTATCCACCGCGGTGGCGACGACGACTTGCTCGGGATCGACGACGGCCAGCGACGACTCGAGCAGGTACTAATCAGAGATCAGCGATTTCTGCAACAAAGATCTTGTTTCAGAAATAAAAAACGATTCGGTGGTGAAGTATTTTTCAGCAACGGGGTCTAGTTTTAGAAAGTTTCTGCAACACAGGTCTTGTTTCGAAAAAAAATGGTTCGGCAGCAAAGATTTTTGTTCTGCAACATTGGGTCTTGCTTCAGAAACATAGCACTGGTTGCAGAAAAGCGTTGGAGGAGCACATGATGTTAGGGTGTACGAGACCAAGCATTGCAACAAGGCGCATGTTTCAGAAACATAGCTTCAGTTGCAGAAATCGTCTAAGGAGTGCCTGCGTGGGAGCTCGTCGCCGTCATCCTGGAGTAGAGGCCGCACCTGTTCTTGAAGCAAGGCCCCACGGTGAGCTCGAATAGCGTCAGATCCAACCATCTGACACGCGATATAGTGTGACATAGTGTTGCAGAAACTTCAATTTAGCTCCTGCAGACCGGCGGCGGGCAAATCTTGCGGTGGGTTGGCGGCGGCGCCTCGCAGGGCGCAGCTCTGTCGGAGCCATGGGCAAGAGTGTTGTTTCTGCAACAGAGCGTTTGTTGCGGGAATGACGAGTGCGCATGCGGGGCGCGGACACTAGATCGGACGGCTATCAGTTCGGGCATCCAACGACCATCGAGGCGACGGATAAAATATAAATATCGGCCGGCGGACGCGTAGCGTCGCCCTTAATTATAAGGAGGGAAAGGAGTTTTGTTACAACGACACCTTACAACCATGAATAATTGACGTGTCGTCTTCTTATGACCAGAAAATGAGAAACCGTTGGTAAAAAGTTGATGTGTCGTCTTGTTTTAACATTTGAGCTTAGGGGGTTGCCGACCAACTTTATGTCCCACTTCCAGTGCTGTATACACTGAAAGCACACTCAAAACATAGTTAGTCGTCTAATCACTATTGACATTAACACCAAAACCCTCATTTGGGGCGGATGTCCTTTCAATATCCCCAATTTTGGTGGTTAATGAAAATATGAGTAGACACGTGTAATAAAAGATATCAGGATAAGCTGAAACATTGATTTTATAAGTTTAGGTTGGGCTCCCCCTACATATGTGCACACAAAATAAATTTCCTTTGCATTTGAACACAAATTGCACATGGTAGGACCAATGCTCCCCCTCCCCGCTAAAAACTTTAGAAACCGAGGGGGTGCAAAAGTGAACATGGATGCACAAAGTGAGTTCCACTTTTGCAACGAACTTGGCACATATGAGATGGCTCAAAAATAAGGCATGAACTTAGCATAGCCAACTCAAAATGCCAACAAGTGATGTGTGTGTGTGACTGTAATAACATCAATAACATGATATGCGACAAATAGAAAATCGTAGCAACATATAGGCAACCAATAAGCAAAACCGTAATATCACAAGCATATAACATAGTATCATACATAAATATAAGGTAGCCAAGACAAACAATTTCAATACTATATATCCTTAAGAAGTTTTAAGTATCAACAAGCTCGAAAAGATCAAACGAAGAACGATAATTTGTTGAATAACCCATATATAACCCGCTGTACAACCTAATAGAGCAATATTCTCCCCCTTTCTCATCAAAGACACCAAAAAGGAGAAGACGCGGATGGGACTGTAGCCTAATAGCTGCAGTGACGTTAGTAGCACCCTACGTCCTGGATTCGACTCTCAGTGGGAGCGGATTTAAATAGGTCTAGGCAAAAATTCCTGGGATAAATGGCTGTAGGGCTGTAGCTCTACAACAAATAGTCAAAAAAGGAGAAAAGAAGGCAATGCTAGCATCCAAGAACTAAAGCAAATAGATGAGTGATGGGCATTAATAGTTGGAGATCAAAAGATCTTGAATATGGCAATGAAAATCCACTAGAGAAACCAACCCTCAGGACGAAAAGTCCATTCTGCACCCGAGCTCATATGCACCCGCATGAACAGTAAAATCGAAAAAAATTCAAAAAAAATTCAAAAAAATTCCAATTTTTTTTTGAGAGAAACATTGACAAAAGTTCTAAGTGCCTGCAAAAATTCATCACGAAATCACATTCCTGTAAGGCGTGGCAAAAAAAACAAATTCAGTGCTTCAAAATGCGTTTGAAAGTAGCTTTTTCAGAGTACTATTTTTGTTTTTTTTCCACGCCTTCTAGGAATGTGATTTCATGACGAATTTTTGCAGGCACTTAGAACTTTTGTCAATGTTTCTCTCAAAAAAAATTTGGAATTTTTTGAATTTTTTTTGAATTTTTTATATTTTACTGTTCATGCGGGAGCATATGAGCTCGGGTGCATATTAGCCGCTCAGAAGAGCATCTAAAACTTGGCACCATGAAGATAAACTTGGGCCCAAGATCTTAAGCTCCCTTGAATCACATAGATCATCGTAATATGACTACATACAAGATTTATCTTAATACTTCATCATCTAGGGGTATGTGAGCTCTTTAATTGAGTGATATTCCCCCTATTTCCATGCATACATCTAAACAAGACAACAAATGTAAGTGCATGTCTGTGAGCAAGGTTTCATTTCAAGTTTCTATACTGAGCTCATGCCTTAAATCGTAAAACCTAGCTTCATCTAGAGGTTTGGTAAGCATGTCCGCTAACTACCTATCTGTGCCTATGTGACTTATAACAATATCTCCTTTAAGCACATGATCCCTAAGGAAGTGGTGATGGACATCTATATATGTTTGGTTCAGGAGTGTTGGACGGGTTTGTGGGAAATAGCTATTGCACTTTTGTTATCACACAAAAGAGGCACATGATCAACACAAGTATGGAAATCTCTCAAAGTCTGCCTCACCCACAACAACTGAGTGCAACATCTATCGGCGACGATATATATACTGGACCTCGGCAGTGAAGGTGGAAATAGAGTTTTGTTTCTTGGAATCCCAACTAAGTAAAGATCTCCCTAGGAATTGGCAGGTTCTGGATGTGGAGTTACTATCGACCTTGTTGCACACATAATCCGAATCCAAATGTCCAACAAGATCAAACGTAGCATCATTAGGATACGACGACAATAGTTTGGAGTATGCAAAAGATATCCAAGGATTCTCTTAACAACTACTTCATGGTTGTCCTCAAGAGCGGATTGGAATCTTGTACACATGCACACACTTAACATGATATCTAATCTAGATGCACAAAGGTAAAGCGAGGATCCAATCATAGAACGATATATCTGTTGATCCACATCTTTACCTCCTACATCCCAGTTGAGGTGTCCATTTTTTAGGCTTCCTGTCCCCTTAGTGGTATCCATCTTGTATTTTTTTGAGAATGTCGGTGGTGTACTTGGTTCGAGAGATGAGGTTCCTTGCTTGGGTTGCTTGACTTCAAAACCAAGTAAGAACTTCAACTCTTCCATCATGGACATCTCAAACAACTTGGTTTGAGAGATGATGCTCTTTTAGGAGTTTGGCCGCAGATGCTCTAAACAAGTGTTTCTTTTTTCTTCTGCGTGCTCGCCTTGCATGGAGTATGTCGGGTTTCGCCCCTTCTTCGGTGCGACACTTGCACCCTACTAGACAGGCCTAGTATGCTTATTTTTCTTTTCCTTTTTACGTTTCTGTTTCGCATTTCCTTTGTTTCCTTTTTTAGATTTTCTACTATTTTCCTTTTTGTTTCTTATTTTGATTATTTACTTATTATTCATGTTCACTTGTTTCTTTTATCCCGGTTCTTGTTTTGGTTCATTGTGTATTTCCAAAACATGAATAGTACTTTTCTGAACTCTACATTGTATTTTTACATTTCAGCCCATATTTAAAAAAATCAGCATGCATTTCAAAAAATGTTCACCGTGTATTAAAAATATCTATACTCCTATATAGTGTACCAGTAGCAAGTCATATGGGCCGCTGGATCTTCCCAATCGGACGACTCAGATTTAATGGGTTGTTCTATATGGCTACTTGGCTGCATATGGACCATTGGATATGTCAATCTAACGTTTCACATTGCAGGGATTCGCGGGGCGCTCCTTCCCTGTGCTGGATGCACACATGATGCTCCCATCACTATCCAGAAATTTCTAGCGGACCAGAATGCATGCAGCAGTAAGCCAGGTAGATTATTAATACTACTATACCAAGTAGGCATAGCAGCTAGCAGGCTACCAAGTAGGCATCATGTGAGCGTGAGAAAAGGCATACTCCATAGGCCATAGGCACAGCCGCACGGATGCTGGAAACAATTTTCTACCAGTGGAAGCAATTTAACCGATTAAAGAATGGCAAACAAAATTAAATTGTAATGCGTGTTAGAGCTAAATATCTTTTACTTTCCCTTATACATTTGTTTTACAAATATTATCACTCTTTTTTTCTTTGTTTTTATCAATAAAGTCTGGAAATTTTGATCAACCAAAGAGACATAATCAATGTTTGAATATTTTTTCTAATGATGAATAACTTGCAACATTGTGCTTTTTCAATTGCTCAATTCAGAATACATTAAAATTTATTAAGATAAATGATTGAGGATGAAGCGTTTTCTTTTCTTGGTATTCTACATTGTGTAAAATCAATATTACACGCATACACTATCGAATTGATATATGTTTATAGCTATTATTATTTTGAAAGGGAAAGGCACATGTCGTGCATCATCATGATGCACACAACCAATTTTATTAGAAGTTATTTGTGTAGTTCAAAGTACTAACATATGAAAAGACCACCACCGGTCGGAACAAAATTACATGACTTCTACCACCTTTATAATAAATGATTAAATAATGATGCTGCTATTCAGCTGAAGTTCGTTGGAAGCGGATGTTAAATCAGACATTTTCTATGACAATTTGCATTGTCTCGAGGATGTCAAATATAGTTTGCGAGCACAACAAATCCTGGTAAAAATACTAAGCTGAGTCGGATTTGCCATACTTGATAACTAGACTTGCAATCATCGGCCAACATAATTGCTAAGCAAATCGTTCGCAATTGTCGTGCTACCCGTGAACGTTCGTTGGTTAAGCCAGTCCTTAACGAATTGACAAATTGCGTGACTACCCATGATAGTTCAAATGATGATACTTAAAATTACACCACTTACTATATGTGTTATAACTATCTCATATACGTGCATGGCACGTGCCGTTTACTAGTATTCATCGTGTTCTAAAACTCCATCGTGTATATCAAAAACATCAATAGTGTTTCTAAAAAGCTACATCAAGTTTTTCTTAAATGTTCATCTTTACTAATTTCATGGACATTTTTATGTGTAAATACTCTTGAAATTAAGTGATCAATTTCGCAAAGGTGTGAACACTTTCCAAAACATGTTTTATCATGTATTAAAAAAACTATCATGTGTTCAAAAAACGTTCATAATGTTTTCCAAATTTATTTTTTATTTTTTACAATTTCATGAACATTTTTCTTTTATAAATACTTGAAACAACACAAATATTTTTAAAGCCTAGAAATTTTAAAAATGACATGATTTTTAAGGTTACAAGAACACATTCTTTAATTACAAAAAAATCATGAACACTTTTTTTACAAAAAAAATACAGGAACATTTTAGAAAATCGTAATATAACATATATATTCTTCTGGAATGCAGGAACACTTTTATATATCATGAGCACTTTAAGATATGGTAATCTATTTCAAATGTACAACCGATAACTTTGTCTTACCTTGTTTTAGACTGATGTACGAAAATGTTAGAACGTATGTAAAACTTAAGATTTAGCGAAAACGAAGAAACAAGAAAAATGCCGCGGCAGACTAGGAGGCAGCGGCGTGCTTCATGGGCCGGCAGTTGAGCAGAGACGCGAGCATTCCCCGCGCTCCACGCGAGATATATAGACAGACCTACCGCGGGTGGAAGCTTTACTTCTCGGCGGCTCGCCGCCATTCAAAGCAGGATGACGTCCGGCGGCGCCATTCAACGGGAACCAGTCTTTTCAGTGAGAACCAACATGGACCGCGTCAAAACTCAAAACTCAAAAGATGACCATCAAGTCTAGCACACGGTGTAGACCAAGTGACGGCCAAGCATGGAGTATGGACTGACTCGTCGGCAACAGAACAGGAGCTTAGCTTAGCTCTAGCTCCCTCTCAGTCTCACCCACCCCGCCCGCGACCTCGTCGTCTTCCTCTGCTCTCTCTCTCTCTCCCGTCCGTCCAACTTGGTGGCCTGCCTGCTGCTCTGCTCTTCCGTCCGTGCGTGCGTGCGTGCTGGGATCGCCATGGAGGTCTCCGGCCCCGTCGTCGCGCTCACCCCCGGTCAGGTACGTGGTTCCCCCTCCCCTCCCCTCCCCGCAAGCTTAATAGCTGCCTTCTCTGCAGTCTGCGCCGCTGTGCTTGTTCTGTTGCTGCTCGTCAGGATTCATCCATCGTCTCTGTTCACTGCTATGATTGCTACTGCTTCAGCTTGATTGTGCTGTGTGTGATCCAAGAAATTGCACTAAAATTTGAATATACGCACACACGACAAGAAAGAGTTTTAGCACTTGATCCGTGATGGTATTAAAAACAGGAAAAGAGTAAACGAATCAGCTTTCCGGATGTTCTTAGCTGGTCAAAAAGTCAAAACCATGAGAGCAAACAGAGCATCATGCATGCATGCATGCATGCCTGTCGAATTCATTGTGCTGGGACTTGGATAGATCGATACATCTTGCTTTCCCTGAAGAGAGAGAGAGAGAGTGGATAGAACAAGGTTTAGGCCTCCTTTGGTTCATAGGATAGGAATTACATAGGAATAGGAAAAGTATAGGAAATGTGGTGCATGCATCCTAAATCCTATGAAGTGCTCAACCATAGGAAAGGAAAATTGAATGCCGTTTGGTTCACAGGATAGGATTGGGAACACACATAAACATAAAGAAATAAGCCGTTGCCTTGAAGCAACTAAGCATTACACACATGGCTGTAGGTATCTCTCCTCTATATATATCAAACCGATTATGGAGATCAAAATACACAGCATACACATATATCTCATCTTCTATTTGTGGTTAGCTAACCAAAGAAGGACCCCCTCCAACAGCGGCGGTACATGATCTCCAGCTTGCCGATGGTTGCTGCTTGCCGTCCGGATGTGGCCGCGTCGCTCGGCCGTCTGCTGCCGTCCTCGCCGCCGATCTGTCTTCAAGTAGGAGTTGTGGCGCTCTGTGTCAGACGAGGGGATTGGATGGATATGGTTCGGTTTTGTTTCTTTTCCCCCTCTCTCTATTTCTACGCGGGTGAGAGGCGGGAGCGAGCAAAAAAAATGCGAGGGAACAGCTGCCGACGTGCGCGCGCCGTTCGCGCCAGGAAGTTTTCCAAAAGGTCGGACCTCTTTTTTGTTTTCCTGTGAAACGTGAAGGGAAGGAAGAAATCCTGTACAGGAATAGGATGCCATTCCTTTAAACCAAAGGCATCTAAAGGATTTTTTCCTACAAAAATCCTATCCTTCAAAATTCCTCTAAAAATCCTGTGAACCAAAGGAGGCCTTAGGGTGAGTTAGCTGTAAGTGCAACTTGTATACTCGAATCGGAAATTGCGCCGAATTTATATTTCTTTCTTCTGGTTTTATGCTCTGGTTCGTATTTGCTAATTGGTAGCCTGCAGTCTCATTTTTCGGGCTATTTTTTTAATAATAGACCTCTAATTGGCTTCCCTGTAGCCGATAGGTGCATGCCCCCATTTTCTCATCCCCAACTTTCCCGCTTCTAAATTCCTGCTTATATCTCGGGTGCACACCTAATATATTTCACGTCGAAACATATTACCGAATACTACCGGAGTCGGAGCCGGAGCCGGAGACTCCACCACACTCCCGGAGCTTCGCCAGAGTCGGCTCCGGTAATTGAAGGCCGCCGTTCGTCGTTGCTTCACACGCTTCAAGGGTATAATTCAACAAACATTTTCTCTGCCGTAGTTGCTCCGGTAGTATTCGGTAATATGTTTCGATGTGAAATATATTAGGTGTGCACGCGAGATATAAGCGGGAACCCAAAAGCGGGAAACATTGGGGTTAAGAAAATGGGCGCATGCATCTATCGGCTTAGGGGAAGTCAATTAGAGCATCTCCAGCCGTTGGCACCCCAGGAACATCATCCGAACCAAAAAAGTTGGTGTCTTGGGGGTCATCCGGCGAAATCCGGCGAAATGAAGAGGGCATCTTCCCAGTCACACCCCACCCCAAGCAAAAGTTTGTGAGGAGAATGATTAAGTGGGCCAAGAAAAAGGACATGTGATGAGACACGATTCGCCGAAACTTGTGCCGGCGTCCCCAAGAGACCCAGCGCGCCGGGTTTTGCCTGGGTTTACCGGCGCTTTTTTTACGTCCTGGGGGGCGTTGGGGGCGTGGCTGGACCGTTTTTCGACGAAAAGTGCCGTCCGAGCCTAAAACCGAGCCTAAAAAGGTGTCTTGGGGGGCGTCCTGGGGAGGCTAGTGGAGATGCTCTTAGTCCCAATCGGCCTCCCTGTAGCCGACAAAAAGCCAATCGGGTTCCCTGTAGTCCACAGGAGCCAGTCAGCTGCCACCTGGCCGACTATGTATTATTAAAAAAAAAATCAACGTATTACTTCTGTAAATTAATGAAAACTGTATTTTTTTTAAAAAAATAGCCATTTTTTCGCTGCTGGCAGTGGCATGGACTTATTTGCTAGTAACGAGCATGGTGCATGTTTCTCTTTCCTGCAGGTGTCCTTTCTGCTTGGTCTTTTCCCGGTCCTCGTTGCATGGATCTACTCCGAGGTTCTGTACTACAAGAAGAAACCTTCGTCGACACACGGGCCCCGGAACAGATCTGCCAAAGCCAATTTAATACGGTATCATCCATCTCTCTGAATAAACAATACTTAGGTCTTCTTTGGATCATAGGAATATTGTAGGAATTGTAAATGATAGAAACTTTGTAGGAAAAGTTCCTTTGAAGCCTTTTGTTTTGTAGGAATGGATTCCTATTCCTACATAGGATAGGAATTAATCTTTCACATTTCAAAGAAAAGAAAACATTAGCCTAGGCTTAATGGAAAATTTTCTATCCTATGCATCAAATGACATCTCTTTCTTTATATGAATTGAGATGTATGTCATCTCACTTCTTATGATTTTCATATTCCTATAATATTCCTATCCTATGAACCAAAGGAGGCTTTACTGTGATACATATTTTACAACAATTATATATAGTTTCTAATTAATAAGAATGGGGCCCCTTTCTTAAAAAAGATTATATATAGGTTCTCATAAGACATGCAAATGACGATTGCTTATGTCATGATGGAGTTGTGATTTGCAGGTTTATAACAATGGATTTGCTTGAGAACCGTGATGTGTTGAGAGCCATGTAAGAAGAGTACACTGCACAACTAAATCCCTCCGGTCTAGATTTTCCAAGCTAATGAAGAGATTGTTATCTGTTGAAACTTGCGTTCCCACAAACCATCTTGCAGGGCCGAATGTGGCATTATGCTGGTTTATTTTTACATTTGTGACCGGACAGACATATTTCCACAGAGCAACAAGGTAACTCTGCTGCTCTAGTTTCTTACGGTATGCATTTGTAACATGTTTTTTTTCATTTGTCCTTTTTGTTTTGACAGAGCTACAGCCGCGACCTGTTTATGTTTCTATACATTCTTCTCATCATAGCATCGACACTTGCTTCACTTAAGAAGCACCAGGAGGTATCTGCATTTTCTGGAAAGTCCACACTCTATCTTAATCGCCACCAAACTGAGGAATGGAGAGGCTGGATGCAGGTTAGTAGTGATACTTCACCTTAGTAGTACTTTTTGTTTTGCGGAGTTTCTCTAAAATTGCATTTACTAGAAGAACAGTCCGTAAAAAAGGTTGGGCTATATAACAGATAGTGCTAGACTAGAATAGACTAAGACAAACGGGGGCCACCTGCAGTATCCTTTGATTTTTAAGGAAGAATGAGATCCAGAGAAGGCCTCTTGTTCTTTACATATATAAGGAGTATGGCGGTAGTCGTAAGTAAGGTCTGCGAAAATGTAAAGGATAAGAAATGATACAAGGAATTTGTTTGGTATTTTCTATATAATGAAATTTTTAACGAATGTGGTGGTTTTAGGGAACCTCCTAGAGTTGCTCTTAGTCAGAGTTCTTAGTCAAGTAATGCTACATCACGGATAGTTAAGGGGTTTTACATGGTGATTTACACTTGGCAGGTTGTCATTGGATTAGGGGGCACCATTATGGAAAGGGCCCGTAAAACGCCCGTAATGAATCTATGCATTTAGCATTTTCGTTCTTAGTCATATCTATGGCTGGATATTTTGCACGAGTGTGATGGCATTTTTAATATGCACGTTTTAGCCATTCATCCTTTAAGTTTACTATATGAAGAGAAATACCAAACTAATTGGCTATACTTTAAATTCAAAGCTAGTTTTTTTCTCTCCAGTTTTGTGTAGTTGTATTCTGCATGTACGTATGTTATATTGAACTTCTAATTATTCAATCTGCGTTTCTTTTCAGGTCTTATTTCTGATGTACCACTATTTTGGTGCATCGGAAATATACAATGCAATTCGTGTTTTCATTGCTTGCTATGTTTGGTTGACTGGGTTTGGGAATTTCTCATACTACTATACCAAGAAAGATTTTAGCATTGCAAGATTTGCTCAGGTGCCGAGTCTACCTCAACCTTTATCTCTTCCGCCTACGATAAATTTAACTCACTTTGATTTTCGGGACCATATTTTAGACACTAATAATGAGCAATGAATACACTTTTAATGCAGATGATGTGGAGGCTAAATTTCTTTGTTGCCTTCTGTTGCATTGTCCTTGACAATGATTTTATGTTGTATTATATCTGCCCAATGCACACCCTATTTACACTCATGGTGTATGGGACACTTGGTCTGTTTAACAAGTATAATGAGATACCATCAGTTATGGCTATCAAAATTGCTTGCTCCTTCTTGAGTGTCATTTTGATATGGGAAGTTCCTGGGGTATTCAATGTTTTGTGGAGCCCCTTTACGTTTTTGCTTGGTGAGTTATATTCATATATTTTTCTGTGAATTATCATTCCAACTCATGGATCAAGATTAATTGTATATCTCTGTTTTGTTTTCTGTCCAATTAGGCTATAAAGACCCAAATCCTTCCAAGTCACACTTACCATTGTTGCACGAGTGGCATTTTCGATCTGGGCTTGATCGATACATATGGATTATTGGAATGATTTATGCTTATTTCCACCCTAATGTAAGATTTTTCAAACATGTACATGTACTTCCCTCTTTTCATTATGCATGCATGAGTAGTCGATCTTTTTTAAGTTAGGCTATATGCATCTATTATGTAGACGCCGGGGGTTATAAACTCTTCCATGATCTGCAAAAGTTTGCTTTGGAGTCTCTCCTTATATACATAAACAGTAAAAATAGCACATGGATTTAGTTGTGTTACTATCTTCTATACCGGTCTCTTTTATCTATCTCAAATTAATCTAGCATAGAACCTTAGGTGGAAAGATGGATGGAGAAGCTGGAAGAATCTAAGACTAAGGTTAGGCTGTCGATCAAGGGCACCATTGTGACTATTTCTATCATGGTAAGTCACCTGACCATCACATAAAAATGCACCTACTTGTTATTTATGTTAGCTAGCTTGACTATTAATTTAGTAATTCTATACTAACTAGGACTTGTGTTCTTTTAGGCGGGCTATCTATGGTATGAATATATCTATAAGCTAGACAAAATTACGTACAACAAGTACCATCCCTACACGTCATGGATTCCTATCACGTAAGTATAAAAACAAGATGGTAGCATAACCAATATATATGACATGCAGTTGACACAGTACCTTATATTTCTTGCAGCGTGTATATTTGTCTGCGCAATTGCACCCAACAGTTGAGGGGCGCCTCTCTTGCTCTTTTCACGTAAGCATCCAAGTTTGTAGCACTTTGCATGAGGCATTTGCCGTCCTTTCCTGTTCCTTTCCTTTCTACATTACTAAGACAACGATTTTATTTGGCAGTTGGCTTGGCAAGGTCACGCTTGAGACTTACATTTCTCAGTTCCACATCTGGCTCAGGTTGGAACCGAGTTGTTGATTTCAGCATATGTTAATCCTTTTTTATGTACTGAATCAATGCACATTTAGTCCACTGACGAGTATCCTCTAAGATTTTGAAAGTTTAAGTTGATGGCTCCAGGATATGTTGACATTCTCCCTCTTCATGTTTAATGTGCTCTCTCCTTTAGTTATATGTGGTCGGTTTCACTTTAACAGGTCTAGCGTACCAAATGGGCAGCCCAAATGGCTCCTATCTTTCATACCGGATTACCCAATGCTTAACTTCATGCTTACTACAACAATCTATATTTTTGTAAGTTTGCCAATCTCATGTGCACTTCATAAAACAGAATCATAAAATGCACTAATTTCGCATGTTTAAAATTGCAGCTATCATAACGAGTATTTGAGCTGACAAAAGTACTGAAGGGAGCCTTTATTCCCAGTAGAGACAACAATCGCATGTATCAAAATTTTATTTTTGGGGTTGTCATTTCTTTATGTTTGTATTGTCGCTCACATATTCTTCTGAAAATTCCAGTTGTATAGGTAAAGTTACAAATCTGTTGTACAATAGTTTTCATATATGAGCTCCATCCCTCCATATCTAAGCATTTTTTTTAACCTCCATGTGATTCTAGATGAATACTTCCACTTCTCTGAGTTCCGTTTGCATAGGGATTGGAGGTAAATGCACTAGTGGTTTCTAAAACATACAGTGTCGATTGCTCCAAACTATTTTAGCTACATTTGACGCATGTGGCAAGTGGACTGGGCAAACATCCAATCCTCCACTAGAGGGAGCTAGTCTCACTTTCCACATTACAGTATCACTATGTCCTCATTTCTGTTCAATAATATTGTTGATAAGATTTCTACCAATTGTTGATCTTAAAACTTAATCCGTCATGTCAAAAGGAGAATTAAATTTCTATCATTTATGCTATATATTTGTTCATTCTGAGTAAGTATTATTTGGACCACGCTTGCCCTTCCAGGCCCTTTAGATCTATGAAGTTTCATTGTTGGCATATTTTTGCTTCTATCTCTCCATCAATCAACAATTAGTTAACTTAGCACATAATAACATTATGTAACAGGTATGTTTTTTTTTCATGAATACGCAAATTGGGTATCAATGTATTGATAGGTAGAAAGGAGAGTTGCATCAGCTAGTGGTAACCACAAACAAGGAGGTGGCTAAGCTAGCAAAGTTTAGGAAAGAAGTACAAGCCCTGATAGACCGACTCCTGCCTGTATCTACTACTATTACTCTACCCATCGACCGCTATCCAGCATGCATCTAGGGTATTAAGTGTAAAACAGAGTAACGCTTAAGCAAGATGACATGATGTAGACAAAGTAAATCCAATCAATATGAATAAACCCCATCGTTTACCCTTGATGGCAACAATACAAATACATGTCTTGTCCCCTACTTTGTCACCGGTATATAGAGCACCACAAGATTGAACCCATTACAAAGCACCTCTCCCATTGCAAGATAAACCAATCTAGTTGGCCAAACCAAACGGATAGATCAATACAAAGCTATAACAATCATGCATAATAAAGTTCAGATAAGACTCCATTAATATTCATAAATATTCAGATCATAAACCCACAATTCATCGGATCGAACAAATACACCACAAAAGAGAATTACATAGGATAGAACTCCAAGAAGATCGAGGAGAATATGGTATTGAAGATCAAAGAGAGAGAAGAAGCCATCTGGCTACTAGCTATGGACCCATAGGTCTATGGTAAACTACTCACGCATCATCGATAGGGCAGCAAGGTTGATGTAGAAGTCCTCCGTGATGGATTCCTCCTCCGGCAGAGTACCGGAAAAGGCCTCCAGATGGGATCGCAGAAGAACAGAGACTGGCAGCGGCGGGAAAAGTGTTTTGGGTGGCTTTCTGTTGGTTTCCCAATATTTGAGAATTTGTAGAAGTGAAATTAGGTCAGACGAAGCCACGAGGGGCCCACAAGGCATTAGGGCGCGCCCTGTTGCATTGTCGTATCCTCGTCTTCCTTCTGGTATCCTCCCAAAACTTTTAGGGTCTCTCTTGTCCAGAAAAAAATCGTCAAAAAGTTTCATAATGTTTGGACTCCGTTTGGTACTAATTTCCTGGAAAACCAAAAACAGGCAAAAACAACAACCGACACTTGGCACTGGGTTAATATATTAGTCTCAGAAAATGATATAAAATAGCACATAATTGAATATAAAACATTCAAGATTGATACTATAATAGCATGGAACAGTAAAAAAATATAGATACGTTGGAGACGTATCACTCACCGCCAAGTACTCGTCCTGCTCGAGTGCTCGAGGTCGTAGGTGCAGCAAGTTAGAGGCCTCGTCATCTTCCTCCCTTCGGAGTGCATGGGGCGTGCTCTCTACACGGCCGCAGTGAGCGCATTGTGCTTCATGTCATAGAGACGGCCCTTGGCAATGTTCTCTAACACCTTTGCAGCCTCATCCTCGAACCCAGGCGTGCAGGCAAAGTGATTCTACAACAATGCATATAGGAGTTAAATAATTACCGAGCGTCGAGATAATGATCAATGCAATGACACATGCACATACGCAGAACTCACGACAGACGTGCTCAGTCTTGCTGACACCCTCCTCATCCTTGGCCGCTTTGTAGTGCTCCCAAGTGAAACCTGGCGTCACGGGCTTGTCCCTTTTCAACTGGACCAATCCAGAGAAGTGCTTCTTTAGCAGAGAGCCAAGCATGTGGTTCAACATGCGCCCGTGCCCCTTGGTAAGACGCTTCTCCCTGCACAGTGAAAAGGAAAATCATATGTCGTGTGCATATATTAATAAGCTAAATATATTTTGTATGATCTTTGCTTACTTGTCTCCTTTGGGCTCAAGGATAGGTCGAAGGTCGGAGGGCGCGGGTTCCTTCGGTGCCGAGGATGGACCAGGGGTTGAGCGCTTTCTCCGGTTGTCATGGAGGTGCCAGACCCCGAGTTGTCCCCACCACCCATCTCCCCTGCCTCATCCTCGGGATCGGTAGCTAGCGAGTGGATCCGTCCCCTCGACGTAATCCTCCGTCTCCTCGTCGCAAGAGGGCTCAAGGTGGTTCTCCTTGGCTGAGGGTACAGAACCAGTCGAGGACATTAATGTGATGCAACCATACTACAACAGTAAAAGATGGTCATGTTATAGAGCGTTATATCCTTAAAATTGCCATGAACTCAATAACAAAGCATTTGCACAAATTGCCATGTCCTAGATAATATTTCTGAACAAGCTTTGCACTAGAAAAAGTAAGAAAAAAATACATGGCAAAAAATATAGATTATTGCCGTGGCAGATTACATGTTCTCAACTAGCTGGTTTTGCCCCTTGAATACAAACTAAAAAACAAGGGATGGGAGACAATTGCACTTACCAGAGATGGTGGCATTGGCCGTGGAATGGGCCAACAAGGGATCTTGTTAGAAAACCGATGGAGGGAGTTCGTCGGAGGGACCCAGGAGCAGTAGGCAAGAGTCACCAGAGGAAGCTATAGAAGAACACAGCGGGGGCAGCTTCGGCTCGCATCGACGTCCATTGCCACCACGAAGAGGCTGAGCTGCTCTAAGGATGTCGTCAAAGGTTCGCCTTGGTGGTGGTCCCCCACACCACCCTTGCATGAGGTCACCGAGCCGAGGTCCGCACACTTGGTCAGTCGAGCGGCTCCACCGGCCTGGTCGTGGAGCCTCCTCCTGGTGCGTGGCGGGGAGGTGACACTACTAGGGAAAAGCCTAGCAGTAGCGCTGGTTTTTGGCCTATCAGTAGCACGGGTAGGCGCTCTACTGATAAGGCGCTACAGCTAAAGCTTAGCAGTAGCGCCGACTGGCACGCGCTACTGATATATCTTCTTAGTAGTAGCGCTTTATATGCCAATCGCTACTGCTAACTACTAGTAGCGCTTTCGAGAACAACCGCTACTATTATTATTCCGTATTCCATTTCTTTTGAATTTTAGGTCGTATTCATACACCTGTATACACTTTTTTAAACAGTAGCAATTTAGAGATTGTTTTAACATCATAATGAGTTATTAAATCACTAGGTGAAAGAACTTTGGATTAGTTTCAAGTGCATGGATCCAAAGAAACCAATGGTCACTTTGGATCCATCCATTTGAAACTAATCCGCGGTTCTTTCACCCAATGACATAATAACTTATCATCATCATCATAATATCATTAACAACTTATCATCATTGTTGGGGAACGTAGTAATTTCAAAAAATTTCCTACGCACACGCAAGATCATGGTGATGCATAGCAACGAGAGGGGAGAGTGTTGTCTACATACCCTTGTAGACCGAAGCGGAAGCGATCACAACGTAGAGGAAGTAGTCGTACGTTATCCTCGCGATCCAACCGATCCCAGCGCCGTTACTCCGGCGCCTCCGAGTTCTTGACACACGTACAGCTCGGTGACACTCCTCGGGCTCCGATCCAGCAAAGCTCCGGGGAGAGAGTTCCACAAGACGACGGCGTGGTGGCGATCTTGATGTTCTACCGACGCAGGGCTTGGCCTAAGCACCGCTCTGATATAACCGAGGTGGAATATGGTGGAGGGGGCACCGCACACGGCTAAGGAACGATCTCAAGGATCAACTTGTGTGTCTATGGGGTGCCCCCTGCCCCCGTATATAAAGGAGTGGAGGAGGGGGAGGGCCGGCCCTCTCTATGGCGGCATACTGGGAGTCCTACTCCCACCGAGTAGGATTCCCCTTCCTAGTCCAACTAGGAGACCTTCCATGTATTAGGAGTAGGAGACTAGGAAAGGGGAGGGAGAAGGGAAGGAAGGAGGGGGTGCGGCCCCTCCCCTTAGTCCAATTCGGACTAGGGAAAGGGGGGGCGCGTGGCCTGCCTAGGGCAGCCCCTCTCTCTTTCCCGTATGGCCCATAAGGCCCAATACTTTTCCCCGGCGAATTCCTGTAACTCTCCGGTACTCCGATAAATACCCGAATGACTCAGAACCTTTCCGAACTCCGAATATAGTCGTCCAATATATCGATCTTTACGTCTCGACCATTTCGAGACTCCTCGTCATGTCCCTGATCTCATCCGGGACTTCGAACTCCTTCGGTACATCAAAACTCATAATATAACTGTCATCGAAACCTTAAGCGTGCGGACCCTACGGTTCGAGAACAATGTAGACATGACCGAGACACGTCTCCGATCAATAACCAATAGCGGGACCTGGATGCCCATATTGGCTCCTACATATTCTACGAAGATCTTTATCGGTCAGACCGCATAACAACATACGTTTGTTCCCTTTGTCATCGGTATGTTACTTGCCCGAGATTCGATCGTCGGTATCCAATACCTAGTTCAATCTCGTTACCGGCAAGTCTCTTTACTCGTTCCGTAATACATCATCTTGCAACTAACTCATTAGTTGTAATGCTTGCAAGGCTTAAGTGATGTGCATTACCGAGAGGGCCCAGAGATACCTCTCATCAATCGGAGTGACAAATCCTAATCTCGAAATCGCCAACCCAACATCCGCCTTTGGAGACACCTGTAGTACTCCTTTATAATCACCCGATTCACGTTGTGACGTTTGGTAGTACCAAAGTGTTCCTCCGCAAGCGGGAGTTGCATAATCTCATAGTCATAGGAACATGTATGTCATGAAGAAAGCAATAGCAACATACTAAGCGATCGGGTGCTAAGCTAACGGAATGGGTCATGTCAATCAGATCATTCAACTAATGATGTGATCCGTTAATCAAATAACAACTCTTTGTCCATGGTTAGGAAACATAACCATCTTTGATTAACAAGCTAGTCAAGTAGAGGCATACTAGTGACACTCTGTTTGTCTATATATTCACACATGTATTATGTTTCCGGTTAATACAATTCTAGCATGAATAATAAACATTTATCATGATATAAGGAAATAAATAATAACTTTATTATTGCCTCTAGGGCATATTTCCTTCAGTCTCCCACTTGCACTAGAGTCAATAATCTAGATCACATCACCATGTGATTCACATCGATAGTTCACATCATCATGTGATTAACACCCATAGTTCACATCGCCATGTGACCAACACCCAAAGGGTTTACTAGATTCAGTAATTTAGTTCACATCGCTATGTTATTAACACCCAAAGAGTACTAAGGTGTGATCATGTTTTGCTTGTGAGACAATCTTAGTCAACGGGTCTTTCACATTCAGATCCGTTATATATTTTGCAATTTTCTATGTCTACAATGCTCTGCATGGAGCTACTCTAGCTAATTGCTCCCACTTTCAATATGTATCTAGATCGAGACTTAGAGTCATCCAGATCGGTGTCAAAACTTGCATCGACGTAACCCTTTACGACGAACCTTTTGTCACCTCCATAATCGAGAAACATATCCTTATTCCACTAAGGATAATTTTGACCAATGTCCAGTGATCTACTCCTAGATCACTATTGTACTCCCCTGCCAAACCAGTGTAGGGTATACAATAGATCTAGTACACAGCATGGCATACTTTATAGAACCTATGGCCAAGGCATAGGGAATGACTTTCATTCTCTTTCTATCTTCTGCTGTGGTCGGGTTTTGAGTCTTACTCAATTTTACACCTTGCAACACAGGCAAGAACTCTTTCTTTGACTGTTCCATTTTGAACTTCTTCAAAATCTTGTCAAGGTATGTACTCATTGAAAAAACTTATCAAGCGTCTTGATCTATCTCTATAGATCTTGATGCTCAAATATGTAAGCAGCTTCACCGAGGTCTTTCTTTGAAAAACTCCTTTCAAACACTCCTTTATGCTTTGCAGAATAATTCTACATTACTTCCGATCAACAATATGTCATTCACATATACTTATCGAAATGTTGTAGTGCTCCCACTCACTTTCTTGTAAATCTGAGCTTCACCGCAAGTCTCAGATAAAACTATATGCTTTGATCAACTCATCAAAGCGTATATTCCAAGTCCGAGATGCTTGCACCAGTCCATAGATGGATCATTGGAGCTTGCACACTTTGTTAGCTCCTTTGGATTGATAAAACCTTCGGTTGCATCATATACAACTCTTCCTCCGAAACCTATTCAGAATGCAGTTTTACATCCATTTGCCAAATTTCATAAATTGTGGCAATTGCTAACATGATTCGGACAGACTTAAGCATCTCTACAGTTGAGAAAATCTCATTGTAGTCAACACCTTGAACTTGTCAAAAACCTTTTTGTGACAAGTCGAGGTTTGTAGATAGTAACACTACTATCAACGTCCGTCTTCCTCTTGTAGATCCATTTATACAATATGGCTTGCCGATCATCGGGCAACTCCACCAAAGTCCACACTTTGTTCTCATACATGGATCCCATCTCAGATTTCATGGCCTTAAGACATTTTGCGGAATCTGGGCTCATCATTGCTTCCTCATAGTTCGTAGGTTCATCATGGTCTAGTAACATGACTTTCAGAACAGGATTACCGTACCACTCTGGTGCGGACCGTACTCTGGAAGACCTACGAGATTCGGTAGTAACTTGATCTGAAGTTTCATGATCATCATCATTAGCTTCCTCACTAATTGGTATAGGAATCACTGGAACTGATTTCAGTGATGAACTATTTTCCAATTAGGGAGAAGGTACAATTACCTCATCAAGTTCTAGTTTTCTCCCACTCACTTCTTTCGAGAGAAACTCCTTCTCTAGAAAGGATCCATTTATTAGCAACGAATGTTTTGCCTTTGGATCTGTGATGGAAGGTGTACCCAACAATTTCCTTTGGGTATTCTATGAAGACGCACTTCTCCGATTTGGGTTTGAGCTTATCAGGATGAAACTTTTTCACATAAGCATCGCAGCCCCAAACTTTAAGAAACAACAACTTTGGTTTTTGCTAAACCACAGTTCATATAGTGTCGTCTCAACGGATTTAGATGGTGCCCTATTTAACGTGAATGCAGCTGTCTCTAATGCATGATCCCAAAACGATATTGGTAAATCGATAAGAAACATCATAGATTGTACTATATCCAATAAAGTACGGTTATGACGTTCGGACACACCATTATGATGTGGTGTTCCAGGTGGCATGAATTTGTAAAACTATTCCACATTGTTTTAATTGAAGACCAAACTCGTAACTCAAATATTTGTCTCCGCGATCAGATCGTAGAAACCTTATTTTCTTGTCACGATGATTTTTCCACTTCACTCTGAAATTCTTTGAACCTTTCAACTATTTCAGACTTATGTTTCATCAAGTAGATATACCCATATCTGCTCAAATCATCTGTGAAGGTCGAAAATAACGATACCCGCCATGAGCCTTAAAACTCATTGGATCGCATACATCGATGTATTATTTCCAATAAGTCGTTGCTTTCGCTCCATTGTTCCGGAGAACGGAGTCTTAGTCATCTTGCCCATGAGGCATGGTTCGCAAGCATCAAGTGATTCATAATCAAGTGATTCCAAAATCCCATCGGCATGGAGTTTCTTCATCGCTTTACACCATTATGACTTAAACGGCAGTGCCACAAATAAGTTGCACTATCATTATTAACTTTGCATCTTTTGGTTTCAATATTATGAATATGTGTATCACTACGATCGAGATCCAATGAACCATTTTCATTGGGTGTGTAACCATATAAGGTTTTATTCATGTAAACAGAACAACAGTTTATTCTTTTACTTAAATGAATAACCGTATTGCAATAAACACGATCAAATCATATTCATGCTCAACGCAAACACCAAATAACATTTATTTAGGTTCAACACTAATCCCGAAAGTATAGGGAGTGTGCAATGATGATCATATCAATCTTGAAACTACTTTCAACACACATCGTCACTTCACCCTTAACTAGTTTATGTTTATTCTGCAACTCCCGTTTCGAGTTACTACTCTTAGCAACTGAACCAGTACCAAATACCGAGGGGTTGCTATAAACACTAGTAAAGTACACATCAATAACATGTATATCAAATATACCTTTGTTCACTTTGCCATCCTTCTTATCCGCCAAATACTTGGGGTAGTTCGCTTCGATAACCAGTCCCTTTGCGGTAGAAGCACTTAGTCTCGTGCTTAGGTCCGGACTTGGGTTTCTTCTCTTGAGCAGACAACTTGTTTGCCGTTCTTCTTGAAGTTCCTTCTATCCCTTTGCCCTTTTCTTGAAACTAGTGGTCTTGTTAACCATCACACTTGATGTTCTTTCTTGATTTCTACCTTCATCGATTTCATCATCATGAAAAACTGGGAATCATTTTTATCATCCCTTGTATACTATAGTTCATCACGAAGTTCTACTAACTTGGTGATGGTGACTAGAAAATTACATCAATCACTATCTTATCTAGAAGATTAACTCCCACTTGATTCAAGCGATTGTAGTACCTGCACAATCTGAGCACATGCTCACTAGTTGAGCGATTCTCCTCCATCTTTTAGCTATAGAACTTGTTGGAGACTTCATATCTCTCAACTCGGGTATTTGCTTGAAATATTAACTTCAATTCCTGGAACATCTCATATGGTCCATGATGTTCAAAACATCTTTGAAGTCCCGATTCTAAGCCATAAAGCATGGTGCACAAAATTATCAAGTAGTCATCATATTGAGCTTAGCAAAACGTTCATAACGTCTGTATCTGCTCCTGCAATAGGTCTGTCACCTAGCGGTGCATTAAAGACATAATTCTTCTGTGCAGCAATGAGGATAAACCTCAGATCACGGATCCAATCCGCATCATTACTACTAACAATTTTTCAACACAATTTTCTCTAGGAACATATCAAAATAAACATATGAAAGCAACAACGCAAGCTATTGATCTTACAACATAATTTGCAAAATACTACCAGGACTAAGTTCATGATAAATTTAAGTTCAATTAATCATATTACTTAAGAACTCCCACTTAGATAGACATCTCTCTAGTCATCTAAGTGACCACGTGATCCAAATCAACTAAACCATAACCGATCATCACGTGAGATGGAGTAGTTTTCAATGGTGAACATCTTATGTTGATCATATCTACTATATGATTCACGCTCGACCTTTCGGTCTCCGTGTTCGAGGCCATATCTGCATATGCTAGATATGTGCATGTCACTAACACTTCAAGAACGATCTTCGACTTATGCATAATGATAGGACTAAGTCTGCAACTTGATAAAAATCAAGTTTAGCTCTATGGCTTGTTAACACCAGAATATCTTTTGCATGTCAACAACTAAGACCATTAACATGATCTAGAAGGAATAGTTTGACAAGAGGTACATCTAGGTAAACCGAGACGCGATGGTCCCTCAGTCCATCCGATGCAGTGCATAGACGTGCATACAGTCTCCATAATCCCTGTAATGGCAAGCTATCAATCACTTATTCGCAATTCCGTAACCTTCAAATACATATGACTCGCACAGAACTACTTCGATATTAGCGCAATATATCGAATTACGATCAGACATTGTAGAGATCTAAGAAACTCATGTAACCATGTATCTAAGTGAAGGCTCACTCCTTGTGTCATCACTTCTAATCATATAAACTGTCACGTAAACCTATAGCTGTCGCCTCTGTTCGAATACATATGTAGCATGACGCATCGCTCGATCATAACCAATAGTCGGATTGGATGAATTCCCACATATCTCAAAGATTATCGTCACCGTCATGAACAAAAACACGCACAAGTTGATCGTATTTACTTCGATGAAATTGCTGTCGGTTGCAATACCATCACACCGCATCGAAGTCTCTTACTAGCGTTCATCGTTGACAAAACCTATCATTGTTGCAGTGAAGGTAAGTGAGGTCATCGAGAGTGCACCGCATCAGCACCTTGATCAAAGATCTAACTCACGGTCAAATCGCTTGACGTAAGACAAGATCGCTTGAATCCAATACGCAACACGCAAATGACATCTGCCTTTCGGTAGACTATGATCCTAATGTATCTCTTTATAACTACCTTATCGTTCTGTACGTTTTATACTTCAAAATAACTAGTCTATAACGGATTGAATAAACATTCTATCAAGGAATCATGTAAAATAAGAAAGTTTCTATAAACACTGCTAAACAATCGTACTACAGCTATGATCGAACTAGGGTATGCATCAATCAGACCACGGTACTGGGAGACACGCAATGCGAGTGATCCGGCGTATCGGCAAATCAGAGAGAGTTCGTCAGGTTAGGGTTGTAGTTAGCGGGAGCACATGCCAAGTACAGACGATTACCGATGACATATAGGAGGCCTACTAGTCGCTAAGGTCTCGACATATTGTCTATGATCAGTAGTACACTGAATGCCATATGAGTCGAGGACGGGTCATATGCATGCCACAATTCTACCATGAGTTCATGCAATAAACTATAGTTTAGGAGTACATATTAAGGATAAGAATGAGCGAGTGGGACTAACTTGGCATACTTAGTTCAATCAAGAAGTGCATTGTGCTAACACCTAGGCAGCGTCTCATTCCTATGGACTCAATAACAGCCCATCAGCTATTGAGAAGTAATCTCGCTCCTTACGATCATCAAGATATCCTGCTCGAAATCAGTGTCATATATCGCGTACTCAGTATCAGTCCATAAGTCTGAGTATCTGAAGTTCTCAAGTCATATACTAATCGGGACCTGTCGGTAAAGATGGGCTATGTTACTGCACATTGCTAAATAGGAATAGCCCAAGTCTTTTGGTCCTAGCATCCATAGTGTACCGGTCTTCATCTCTGTTATAAGCTAGATATGGTCATAGTACCTTATACGTTCACACATGTCGTTAGAACAATCATGCATACCATAGTTTTAGTACAACGACTTAAGTTGAGTTCATGTTATCTTTTAGAATTTTGTGCATAATCCTTATCGTATTTACGATGAAACATGTCATATGCATCATATATGCATCCTCACAAGTGTATGTGGTCATATAACATACTCATATGCTTTATATCACCATCTATGATATATCAAATGTCCTACTAACATCATCATCATCATTCTACTCGTAGTCATAGAACATCTCATATAGTCATGATAACATAATGTCTTAGCACATCGTAGTAACAACCTTAAGTAAAATGAGCATAAACATATAACAAGATCTACCATTGGAATGGATCATCTTCCAATTTGCTACGCTATTGCTTCGCAAAGCGATCTGTGACACTCTTTTGTCATAATTGGATTCAACATGACGCTGTTGGTTAAAATCAGTGAAGGCTAACATCATCATGAATGAGACAAATACATTTCGGATTTCTCTACATAGTAATACGTTGTTAGAATCATGTACTAGTCTAGATGAGACACTAACTTCCAGTATTCTCCATGCAGTATACCAGATCAACTAGCACTCGACATATAATGTTGAGAGTGATTGTAGCATATTTAATTTCAAGATTCTACTTAACAAAATCTCTGACAAATTTCCTTCATAAGTTAATTCGAGCTTTGTCAGTACCATCGCACCGATGGAATGAAACTATAACTGTCATTGCACATTATTTGAAATCAAATCAATTATAGATTCACTCTCATAATCTATGCTTTGACAGAGCTTAGTGAAGACCCAAATGGTTGCGATGTACGATCCGATCAGATGGTGACTAAGACTAAACCATATAAAATCACCAATTTTAGCAACCAAAATGGTTACACTCGAGCCTTTACCGTTACATTGATAGTTGCATTAGAACAAAATTTTCATGGTTCAATACCATCTCCCAAGACATATGCGTCTTGGCAGGGATAAGTACTAGTCAATTGGAAAGATACAAAATACGTTGAAAAGTAAGCGTGTGTATATTACGAATAAATCTTGTCGATGCATAGCATCAGAACATCAGTCTCTCTAGCTTACATCTGAAGGCAACCTTCATTTGCATAAGATAGAGAATACCGTCGTCAGCATCTTCAGTCATCAGTAGTACAGACATCTACCAAGCATCCACGCATAATTCTGAGCAACATCTAGTTTACTACCGTAAGCAATTCACATAAAAGATAGTACTAATACTGGAAAAACAAATCAGCTTACTATTAGTAAAAAACATTGATTAAATCTGCGCTTGAACAAAAATCAAATTCTAATGACATCTCCCCGCATCGATGTCACATTTATCAAAAACTTTGAAAATACTATAACAGAAAATCTTATAGTAATTCAATAGTCAAATAACTAGTTTACTAAAACAATAAACTAGTAATTATATTACTTAATACAACTAGTTCATCAGCATTTACTATAAAAACTAGTTCTATTATACTTAAATATACAACTAGTTCAATAATCTACCAAATATAAACATTAAACTAGTTTTCTAATCATACTAACATAAACATTCTCTAACACTTGCTAAAATAAATCTATATAGAATATTCTAATTAATCTA
This sequence comes from Aegilops speltoides, assembly GCA_021437245.1. Classification (NCBI taxonomy): domain Eukaryota; kingdom Viridiplantae; phylum Streptophyta; class Magnoliopsida; order Poales; family Poaceae; genus Aegilops; species Aegilops speltoides. Next base: position 862,337 of record JAHHZJ010001750.1, on the reverse strand, counting down.
AACATTTCTACATCTAGTGTTTTTGATGTTTGATGATAGTAAGAATGAGAGAGATACTAAGGGGCGGGAGAGTAGGTAGATGGAGACGGGCGAGAGGCGGGACGAGGGATGTAACGATAGGAGGGACTAGTATATTGATGATAATCGACGACTGACAAGACGTAAACGTGGTTTATAACCTAATGTTTTACACTAGCCAGCTCCGGGGCTCGAGCCCTTTAGTACGGTTGGTAACACCAACCGGTACTATAAGGTTTGGTGGGTTTTTAGTTTTATGATTTCTTTTTCATTTAATTTTGTGTTTCCATTTTAATTCTTTTTCGTTTGCTGGTATTTTACGATACTACACATTGTACACGTTATGCATCATATATACATCATGCATGCTTTGTTTATCAACGCTGCTGCTATGTTCATATAACATATCTCATGCATGCTTTTGCATCATTACATCATCATATATATATATAATAACAAGTCCTACTAATCATGCATCATCATACAACTTCTACTCGTTATTAATAATAAGTCATACGATCATCATCCTCATATATAGTCATCGAACCCAACCCTACATAATTGTTCTTAGCACATCATCATCGATGTCGGTAGGACCTAAACACCCTTAAGGTAAAATAGCATAAAACAATATAGACCCCGACTCTCCATTATGAAGAATGGCGATCATCCTGTCTCCAATTCTTGCCTTTCGCTGCTTATTGCTTCCAAGAAGCTCCTTACGACTGTTCATACATTTTTTCCATTCTTTGATTGTTATGTCTCCACTTCTTTTAGAAACCCGGTATGGACAGTTGAGATTCGCAGGACGACCTGGTAGTATGTTCAAAACATGAAGGCTACCACGCGTATACATCAAATGAGGCACACAATCATTCGGGATTATCTGTTGAAAAACATAGTAATAACTTCGTAGTTAGCAATGATGTACTAGTTTTAGAAGTGTGCAAAAAGATGCACGGATGTTGTAATAGTAAAAAATAATCTTACCAAGGTATCTCCATGGCAGTTACCGTAGTTCAACATGTGCACTAGTGGCACGTATTGACCATAATGTTGAGGAGTTTGATTGTAGATATTGTAATTCTCAAGATCTCTACAAAATCCGACCAGATGTCGTTTCTCCTGATAAGTTAATTCGCAGCCTTTGGTGTAGTACGTTCTGTCTACCATCTTCCGCACATTCTTTGAAGAATGAAAATAAGCTGTCAATGGAGATAAGTTGTCAACATTATATTTTGAAATAAACAATATAAATTACTTAATAACTATGTTTAGCTCACATGAGGGAAGAACTGGAGGTGTATCCACAAAGACCCAAATCGTAGGTGTCTCTTGCTCGATTGTACGATCACCAAGATCCATGGTGACAAGCATACCCTCATCAAGACCATACATCTTGCAAAATGCATCCCAATTTTTGCAACCAAAATGGGTTACACTCTGAGCATTGTACAGCTTTACTTGAAAATCCACATCATGTTCGGTACTTAGGATAATTTTTTTGGTTTCAAAATTTTCATGGTCTTCAATACCCATCCTCTCCAAGACATAGCGTCTTGCAAAGCATGGGATAAGCTAGTCGAATTGGAAAGATGAAAAATACACGTTAAAATAGTTGAAGTCGTGCTTAATTACGAAAAAAACTATTGTCGCTGCTATTAACATCCGTATGAACATCGCAGGTCTCCTCGAGCTTAATGCTGAAGCGCCAATCTTCGTCCAGCTCAATGAACCTGTCGCAGATACCTCGGTCGTCGTGGCACCAGTCGCACTCCCCCGGGCAGTTATCGTCGTCCGATGAGTACGACATTTCCGGCCTACGTTCATAATTTAGTTTTATTAGTCAACTATCTAGTTTAACTACTAAGCACTTACTATAAATAAATAAGTAGTACTTACTAAAAACAAACTACTTCTATATATAGTAAAATAAATTAGTTTATTAAATCAACTAGCTAGTTCAACTATATATAAACTACTTCTTCTTTTTTCCTTTTTCTAAATACTATGAACAAAAAATCAAAATTCTATGAACAAAATTAATTACACAATCTAAATATCACCCAAAAAATCTATTAACAATAATATCACCAAACATGCATATTCAATAATAATATCACCAAAAAAATCTATTAACAGAAAAAATAATCTATTAACAGAAAAAATCTATTAATTCAACTAGTTCAACTAAGCATTTACTAAAATAAACTAGTAATTATATTAATTAATTCAACTAGTTCAACTAAGCATTTACTAAAAAACTAGTTCTATATATTAATTCAACTAGTTCAACTAATCATTTACTAAAATAAACATTAACATATTTCTAATTCATCTAACATAACATTTCTAACATTCTAAAAATAAATTAACTATAGATATAGTTCTAATTAATCTAAACATTAGAAAACAGAAAATAAGTAAAAATATATGTGTGTGTGTAGGGTTTGTATATGTGTGTACGTACATGTGTAGTGTACGTGTGTGTGTGTGTGTGTGTGTGTGTGTGTGTGTGTGTGTGTGTGTGTGGTGTTTGTAGTGTGTGTGTGTATGTGTGGATGCGTGTGTGTGTGTGTATGGACGGGCCGGGAGCATACGGGCGGCGGCGGCGACGACGGCGGCGGGGGCGGGACGGCGACGAGATTTAGGCGGCGGCGGCGACGGCGACGAGACGGGCGGGCGGCGACGACGAGACGGCGCGGCAAGGGCGGCGACGACGACGGCGGGCGGCGGGCGCGCGACGATTTACAACAAAGCGGCGGGCGGCGAGGGCGACGGCACGGGATGCGCGGCGTCGTCGTCGGTGGAGATAGATCGAGACTCGACTCTCGCGATTCGTGGAACGAGAAGTGGCGACGATAACTGAATTTTTGTAAGTGCCATATATAGGATCGCCCTTTAGTACGGTTGGAGCCACCAACCGTACTAAAGGCCAATTTTGGCCAGCCCAAGCGGCGGAACGAGGCCCTTTAGTACCGGTTGGTGGCTCCAACGGTACTAAAGGCCCCTTTAGTAGCGGTTTGTGCCACAAACCGGTACTAAAGGTCGTATACCACCAGCGGTGCGCTATGTTTAGTCCCACCTCGCCGAGCGAATGGCAGCCGCACTGGTTTATAAACCCAGCCGCGGCTGCACATTCGAACTCCTCTAAATAGCAGGCTTCTAGGCCTAACTAAGGCGCGCTGCCCGGTGAGCCTCCTGGCCCTTCTGGGCCTGCATTTGCACACCCTAGGACTGGTAGGTGTTGGAAATATGCCCTAGAGGCAATAATAAAAGGATTATTATATTTCAATGTTCATGATAATTGTCATTTGTTCATGCTATAACTGTATTATCCGGAAATCGTAATACACGTGTGAACATTTAGACCCAATGAGTCCCTAGTGAGCCTCTAGTTGACTAGCTCGTTGTGATCAATAGATAGTCATGGTTTCCTGACTATGGACATTAGATGTCGTTGATAACGGGATCACATCATTAGGAGAATGATGTGATGGACAAGACCCAATCATAAGCATAGCATAAAAGATCGATAGTTCGTTTGCTAGAAGCTTTGCCAATGTCAAGTATCTCTTCCTTCGACCATGAGATCGTGTAACTCCGGTTACCGTAGGAGTGCCTTGGGTGTATCAAACGTCACAACGTAATCGGGTGACTATAAAGGTGCATTACAGGTATCTCCGAAAGTATCTGCGGGTTGACACGGATCGAGATCGGATTTGTCACTCCGTATGACGGAGAGGTATCTCTGGGCCCTTTCGGTAATGCATCATCATAATGAGCTAAATGTGACCAAGGTGTTGGCCACGGATCATGCATTGCGGTGCGAGTAAAATGACTTGCCGTAACGAGACCGAACAAGGTATTGGGATACCGACGATCGAGTCTCGCAAGTAACGCATCCGATTGACAAAGGGAATTGCATACAGGGTTTGATCGAATCCTCGACATCGTGGTTCAACCGATGAAATCATCGAGGAGCATGTGGAGCCAACGTGGATATCCGCACCCGCTGTTGGTTATTGCCCGAGAGTCGTCTCGGTCATGTCTGCGTGTCTCCGAACCCGTAGGGTCTACACACTTAAGGTTCGGTGACGCTAGGGTTAGTAGGAAGTCAAGTATGTGACCACCGAATGTTGTTCGAGTCCGGATGAGATCCCGGACGTCACGAGGAGTTCGGAAGGGTCCGGAGGTAAAGAATAATATATAGGAAGTGGTGTTTCGCCATCGGGAAAGTTTGGGGTTTCGGTAAAATCACGGACCACCGGAAGGGTCCTGGGTCCACCGGTGGGGCCACCTATCCGGAGGGCCCCATGGGCCAAAGGGGAAGGAACCAGCCCACAGGGGCTGGTGCGCCTCTAGGCCCACCCTGCGCCTAGGGTTGAAACCCTAGGGGGGGGCGCCCACCGGCTTGGGGCACTCCACCCCTTGGCGCCGCCTCGGAGATTGGATCTCAGGGCCGCCACCCAGGGGCCTATATAAGGGGGAGGAGGGCTGCTGTACCAACTCCCAAGGCGCAGCCCTCCTCCCCAACACATCTCCTCCTCCGTAAGAGCTCGGCGAAGCCTCGCCGAGATCTTGCTTCCACCATCACCACGCCGTCGTCGTCTGCCGGTGGAGCTGTCTTCCTCAACCTCTCCTTCCCCTTGCTGGATCAAGAAGGAGGAGACGCCGCCGTCCCGTGACGTGTGTTGAACGCGAGGTGCTGTCCGTTCAGACTTGGCATCGGTGATCTCAATCACGCTCGAGTACGACTCCATCATCACCTTGCAAGCTTCCGCACACGATCTACAAGTGGTATGTAGATGCTATCTCTCTCCGTTACTCGTTGCTTAGATGAACTCATAGATGGATCTTGGTGAAGCCGTGGGAAAAATTTTAATTTTCTCGCAACGTTCCCCAACAAAGGCATCATGAGCTAGGTCTATGCGTAGTTCTCTAATGCACGATTAGAACACAATTTGTTGTGGGCGTTGATCTTGTCATCTTACTTGCCTCTACTAGTCTTTTCTTGCTCAACGGTATTGTGGGATGAAGCGGCCTGGACCAACCTTACGTGCGCTTACGTGAGACCGGTTCCACCGATCGACATGCACTAGTTGCATAAGGTGGCTGGCGGGTGTCTGCTCTCCCACTTTAGTTGGAGCGGATTCGATGAACAAGGCCCTTATGAAGGGTAAATAGAAGTTGACAAAATCACGTTGTGGTGATTCGTAGGTAAGAAAACGTTCTTGCTAGAACCCAATCGCAGCCACGTAAAAGATGCAACAACAATTAGAGGACGTCTAACTTGTTTTTGCAGCTATTGATCATGTGATGTGATATGGCCAGAAGTTGTGATGAATGATGAATTGTGATGTATGAGATCATGTTCTTGTAATAGGATTCACGACTTGCATGTCGATGAGTATGACAACCGGCAGGAGCCATAGGAGTTGTCTTTATTTTTTGTATGACCTGCGTGTCATTGAAGAACGCCATGTAAACTACTTTACTTCATTACTAAACGCGTTAGTCATAGAAGTAGAAGTAGTCGTTGGCGTGACAACTTCATGAAGACACGATGATGGAGATCATGATGATGGAGATCATGGTGTCAAGCCGGTGACAAGATGATCATGGAGCCCCGAAGATGGAGATCAATGGAGCTTGATGATATTGGCCATATCATGTCACAACTATATAATTGCATGTGATGTTTATTATGTTTATGCATCTTGTTTACTTAGGACGACGGTAGTAAATAAGATGATCCCTTATAAAATTTCAAGAAGTGTTCTCCCCTAACTGTGCACCGTTGCTACAGTTCGTCGCTTCTAAGCACCACGTGATGATCGGGTGTGATGGATTCTTACGTTCACATACAACGGTGTAAGACAGTTTTACACAAATAAAACACTTAGGGTTAACTTGCGAGCCTAGCATGTGCGGACATGGCCTCGGAACACGGAGACCGAAAGGTCGAACACGAATCGTATGGAAGATACGATCAACATGAAGATGTTCACCGATGATGACTAGTCCGTCTCACGTGATGATCGGACACGGGCTAGTCGACTCGGATCGTGTAACACTTAGATGACTAGAGGGATGTCTAATCTAAGTGGGAGTTCATAATTTTGATTAAGAACTTTATTATCATGAACTTAGTCTAAAACCTTTGCAAATATGTCTTGTAGATCAATGGCCAACGCTAATGTCAACATGAACTTCAACGCGTTCCTAGAGAAACCAAGCTGAAAGATGATGGCAGCAACTATACGGATCGGGTCCGAACACGAGGATCATCCTCATAGCTGCCAGAAGCAATATGTCCTAGAAGGACCGCTAGGTGCCGCTCCGTCCCGAGAGAACCAAGGCGTTATGAACGCTTGCAAACTCGTCTTGATGATTACTCCCTCGTTCGGTGCGGCATGCTCTACAGACTTAGAACCGGGCTCCAAAAGCGTTTTGAGCATCACGGAGCATATGAGATGTTCAAGAGCTGAAACTAGCTTTCCAAGCTCATGCCCGGTCGAGAGATATGATGTCTCCGACAAGTTCTACAGTTGTAAGATGGAGGAGAACAGTTCGTCAATGAACACATCCTCAAGATGTCCGGGTTGCACGACGTATGACCCAGTTGAACATTAACCTCCCGGATGAGGCGGTCATTGACAGAATCCTCGATCGCTCCCACCAAGCTACAAGAGCTTTGTGATGAACTACAACATGCGGGGATGGTAAAGACCATTCTGAAGTGTTCTCAATCTTTGAAGTCAGCAGAGGCTGAAATCAAGAAAGAACATCAAGTGTTGATGGTGAATAAGACCACTAAGTTCAAGAAGGGCAAGGGTAAGAAGAACTTCAAGAAGGACGGCAAGGATGTTGCCGCTACCGTAAGCCGATTGCGGGAAGAAGTCAAAGAATGGACCCAAGCACGAGGCGAGTGCTTTTATTGCAAGGGAAGGGCACCGAAGCGGAACTGCCCCAAATACTTAGCGGATAAGAAGGCCGCAACACCAAAGGTATATTTGATATACATGTAATTGATGTGTACCTTACCATTACTCGTAGTAACTCCCGGGTATTTGATACGGTGCCGTTGCTCACATATGTAACTCACAGCAGGAGCTGCGGAATAAACGGAGACCGCGAAGGCGACGAGGTGACGATCGCGCGTCGGGAATGGTTCGAGGTCGATGTGATCGCCATCGCACGCTGCCTCTACATTTACCTACGGGATTAGTTTTGAACCTCAATAATTGTTATTTAGTGCCATGTTTGAGCATGAACATTGTATCTGGATCTCGTTTGATACGAGATGGCTACTCATTTAAGTCTGAGAATAATGGTTGTTCGATTTATATGAGAGATATGTTTTATGGTCATGCTCCGATGGTCAATGGTTTATTCTTAATGAATCTCGAGCATAATATTACACATGTTCATAGTGTGGATGCGAAAAGATGTAAAGTTGATAACGATAGTCCCACATACTTGTGGCACTGCCGCCTTGGTCACATTGGTGTCAAGCGCATGAAGAAGCTCCATGCTGATGGACTTTTGGAGTCTCTTGATTATGAATCGTTTGACACATGCGAACCATGCCTCTTAGGCAAAATGACCAAGACTCCGTTCTCCGGAACAATGGAGCGAGCAACCAACTTGTTGGAAATCATACATACTGATGTGTGCGGTCCAATGAGCGTTGAGGCTCGTGGAGGATATCGTTATGTTCTCACTCTCACTGATGACTTAAGTAGATATGGGTATGTCTACTTAATGAAACACAAGTCTGAGACCTTTGAAAAGTTCAAGGAATTTCAGAGTGAGGTGGAGAATCAACGTGACCGAAAGATAAAGTTCCTACGATCAGATCGTGGAGGAGAATATTTAAGTCACGAATTTGGCACACACTTAAGGAAATGTGGAATCGTTTCACAACTCACGCTGCTGGAACACCTCAAATAAACGGTGTGTCCGAACGTCGTGTCGCACTCTATTGGATATGGTGCGGTCTATGATGTCTCTTACCGATTTACCGCTATCATTTTGGGGATACGCTCTAGAGACAGCTACATTCACTTTAAATAGGGCACCGTCTAAATCCGTTGAGACGACACCGTATGAATTATGGTTTGGGAAGAAACCTAAGTATCGTTTCTAAAAGTTTGGGGATGCGATGCTTATGTCAAGAAACTTCAACCTGAAAAGCTCGAACCCAAGTCGGAAAATGCGTATTCATAGGATACCCTAAGGAAACCGTCGGGTATACCTTCTACTTAAGATCCAAGGCAAGATCTTTGTTGCCAAGAACGGATGCTTTCTAGAGAAAGAGTTTCTCTCGAAAGAAGTAAGTGGGAGGAAAGTAGAACTCGATGAAGTACTACCTCTCGAACAGAAAGTGGTGCGGCGCAGAAACCGTTCTGTGATGCCCACACCAACCAAGAGGAAAACGTTGATGATGATCAAGGTACTTGGATCAAGTTACTCTTGAACTTCAAGGTCCACGAGGACACGCTCCGCACTGAGTGGTACGGCAACCTGTCATGGAAATCATGTTGCTAGACAACAATGAACCTTCGAACTATGAAGAGGCAATGGCGGGCCCGGATTCCAACAAATGGCTTGAGGCCATGAAATCCGAGATAGAATCCATGTATGAAAACAAAGTATGGACTTTGACAGACTTGCCGATGATCGGCGAGCGATAGAAAATAAATGGATTTTAAGAAGAAGACGGACGCGGATGGTAATGTTACCATCTATAAAGCTCGACTTGTCGCTAAGGGTTATCGACAAGTTCAAGGGATTGACTACGACGAGACATTCTCTCCGTGGCGAAGCTTAAGTCCGTCCAATCATGTTAGCAATTGCCGCATACTATGATTATGAGATATGGCGATGGACGTCAAAACGGCATTCCTTAATGGACATCTTAAGGAAGAGCTGTATATGATGCAGCCGGAAGGTTTTGTCGATCCTCGAAACGCTAACAAAGTATGCAAGCTCCAGCGATCCATTTATGGACTGGTGCAAGCATCTCGGAGTTGGAACATTCGCTTTGATGAGATGATCAAAGCGTTTGGGTTTATCTTGAGACTTATGGAGAAGCCTGCGTTTACAAGAAAGTGAGTAGGAGCTCGTAGCATTTCTCCTATTATATGTAGATGACATACTCTTGATGGGAAATGATACGAAACTCTGGACAGCATTAAGGCCTACTTGAACAAGTGTTTTTCAATGAAGGACCTTGGAGAAGCTGCTTATATATTAGGGATCAAGATCTATAGAGATAGATCGAGGCGCCTCATAGGTCTTTCACAAAGCACATACCTTGATAAGATTTTGAAGAGGTTCAAAATGGATCAGTCCAAGAAGGGTTCTTGCCTATGTTACAAGGTGTGAGATCGAGCTCAGCTCGACCACCGATCCCGCAAGGAACACCGGACAGCGGTCAAGAATATCTGAAGTACCGAAAAGGACAAAGGACATGTTTCTCGTTTATGGAGGAGACGAAGAGCTCGTCGTCAGAAGGGTTACGCCGACGCTAAGCTTCGACTCAGATCTGGATGACTCTAAGTCACAAACCGGATACGTGTATATGTTGAATGGTGGAGCAATGGTAGTGCAGTGCAAAGCAAGCGAGCGTCGTGGCGGGATCTACGTGTGAAGCGGAGTACATGGCAGCCTCGGAGGCAGCGCATGAAGCGATTTGGGTGAAGGAGTTCATCACCGACCTAGGAGTCATACCCAATGCGTCGGGGCCGATCAAACTCTTCTGTGACAACACTGGAGCTATTGCCCTTGCCAAGGAGCCCGTGTTTCACAAGAAGACCAGCACATCAAGCGTCGTTTCAACTCCATCCGTGAAAATGTTCAAGATGGAGACATAGAGATTTGCAAAGTGCACACGGATCTGAATGTCGCAGATCCGCTGACTAAACCTCTCTCGCGTGCAAAACATGATCAACACGAAACTCTATGGGTGTTCGATTCATCACAATGTAACTAGATTGGTGACTCTAGTGCAAGTGGGAGACTGTTGGAAATATGCCCTAGAGGCAATAATAAAAGAATTATTATATTTCAATGTTCATGATAATTGTCATTTGTTCATGCTATAACTGTATTATCCGGAAATCGTAATACACGTGTGAACACTTAGACCCAATGAGTCCCTAGTGAGCCTCTAGTTGACTAGCTCGTTGTGATCAATAGATAGTCATGGTTTCCTGACTATGGACATTAGATGTCGTTGATAACGGGATCACATCATTAGGAGAATGATGTGATGGACAAGACCCAATCATAAGCATAGCATAAAAGATCGTATAGTTCGTTTGCTAGAAGCTTTGCCAATGTCAAGTATCTCTTCCTTCGACCATGAGATCGTGTAACTCCCGGTTACCGTAGGAGTGCCTTGGGTGTATCAAACGTCACAACGTAATCGGGTGACTATAAAGGTGCATTACGGTATCTCCGAAAGTATCATTGGGTTGACACGGATCGAGATCGGATTTGTCACTCCGTATGACGGAGAGGTATCTCTGGGCCACTCGGTAATGCATCATCATAATGAGCTCAATGTGACCAAGGTGTTGTACGGGATCATGCATTGCGGTACGAGTAAAGTGACTTGCCGTAACGAGACCGAACAAGGTATTGGGATACCGACGATCGAGTCTCGCAAGTAACGCATCGATTGACAAAGGGAATTGCATACAGATTTGATCGAATCCTCGACATCGTGGTTCAACCGATGAAATCATCGAGGAGCATGTGGGAGCCAACATGGATATCCGGACCCGCTGTTGGTTATTGCCGAGAGTCGTCTCGGTCATGTCTGCGTGTCTCCGAACCCGTAGGGTCTACACACTTAAGGTTCGGTGGCGCTAGGGTTAGTAGGAAGTCAAGTATGTGACCACCGAATATTGTTGAGTCCGGATGAGATCCCGGACGTCACGAGGAGTTCGGAAGGGTCCGGAGGTAAAGAATAATATATAGGAAGTGGTGTTTGCCATCGGGAAAGTTTGGGGTTTCGGTAAATCTGGGACCACCGAAGGGTCCCGGGGTCCACCGGTGGGGCCACCTATCCGGAGGGCCCCATGGGCCAAGGGAAGGAACCAGCCCACAGGAGGCTGGTGCGCCTCTAGGCCCACCCCTGCGCCTAGGGTTGAAACCCTAGGGGGGGCGCCCCACCGGCTTGGGGGCACTCCACCCCTTGGCCGCGCCCCGGAGATTGGATCTCAGGGGCCGCCACTTCAGGGGGCCTATATAAAGGGGCGGGGAGGGGCTGCTGTACCAACTCCCAAGGCGCAGCCCTCCCTCCCAACACATCTCCTCCTCCGTAAGAGCTCGGCGAAGCCTCAGCCGAGTCTTGCTTCACCATCACCACGCCGTCGTCTTTGCCGGTGGAGCTGTCTTCCTCAACCTCTCCTTCCCCTTGCTGGATCAAGAAGGAGGAGACGTCGCTCGTCCGTCACGTGTGTTGAACGCGGAGGTGCTGTCCGTTCAAAGACTTGGCATCGGTGATCTGAATCACGTTT